>JAVYIG010000564.1:0-207500 GCA_035222895.1 Strongylocentrotus droebachiensis
TGAATGAAATAGTAGGTAAACATTCAGTGTGACGAAGGAAATGTACAATGTGAGGAGAGGGAAGAAGCGACAGGGATTGAGAGGAGAGAGAGAGAGAGAGAGAGAGCGAGAGAGAGAGAGAGAGAGAGAGAGGGGGGAGAGAGAGAGAGAGAGAGAGAGAGAGAGAAACAAACAAAGGGAGAGAGACAAAAAAAAGAGAGGGAACCGAGAGAAAGTGGGGGGGGGGGGGGCATGGGGTGGGATAAAGGAACAGCATTTATCTTCTTGTAAGTTCTTACTATTAGGAAAAGAAGTAATGAGGATCGGAGGTAAATCCTATGTAATATCTACAATGCATTAATCTCGTAATTCATAGTTTGTCTGTGGAGTTTTCCTTGCGTTCATGGAAAGTTTTATGATGCGAGTGTTAAAGCCCCACTGTCCTACTTGTAGCTACTAGGCTCCCTCTATATAGAAAACTTCCCCAATCGGTGCCTGTTGGTCCCCCATGATCCTCTTTTTCATATGTTAGTTGAGAGCTGAGTAATGAGTCAGTGACCTCGCTGTGTGGCCTAATCCCTTCTGGCCCAGTAGTATTGACGGTCATAAATGGTCAGTTAGACCATAGGACTGAATAATGAATATCACCTGAAAACGTCACGAAAAAAAAAAAAAAAAAGAGATATTTCCAATGTTTATGTCAGGAACGTCGAGAAAATTTACATCGATATTGCAGTTCGATATTCTCTAGAATGAGTGGAAACAAGACTACAGCTTTGATTTATAACTGTTTGATATAGGAAACAAAACAAAACAGTGGTTCATTAGCGCCTATTTGATGAATTAGAAAAGCACGACACCATTTTCCCCTGTCTATCCACACAAACTTTGCCTGCCGTGCAATGATTCATAATATAAAACAGTCGAGATTTAAAACAAACATATTTATGAACCCTCGTCTATTCCTAATTGGAGCGTGGAAATTAGTAATAACAGTGCTGATTTAAAAAGAAAATACTACAGGGCCGAGAGACGATGGACTGCTGTACAATTATTGCTGTATCAATACTTTGGCTAGAAATGGGCAAACAATAGGGGAAGGGGGGGGGGGGGTAAGTCGGAGTTATGCCTCACACACGAAAGATAGGAATTGTACTTAAACGGAATCTAGCAGCTCACAATGCTGCTTGTGCCTATCACCTCCCAGGTAAATGACTATAATTTGTATACCATCGTAACTTAAATATTTTTTTTTATCATTTCTTATCATTTTTGAAAGGGGAGGGGAGGGGCGGCTGGTGTTCGCAGGCATCGCAAGGTGAGACGCCACTGATTATTTCCTGATAAAGGTCTGTGAAGAAACAAAAGTGACTTCTTAAAAGCATTGATCTGTTTTGCCAGACAGGTGAATGTTGAAACTCGCAATTGGTTTTGACTTTTGGCCAATTGAGTGTTGCGACTGTTTTATTTCATTTTGATCCATACATTTGGCCAAATGTTTTCCGCCACCAACAAACGTTAAAATACAGTGTAAGTGCATGCTCCTAAAAATATAAGAAAAAAAAAACTATACAGAGGGATAGCATTTTTATTATATATTTGCCCACAGAATACTTCTATTACTCCTCCAACTACTACTACTACTACTACTTCTACTATTACTACTACATATTACTACTTCTCCTCCTATACTACTGCTAGTACTACTCCTACTCTACTGCTGCTGCTGCTGCTGCTGCTACTACTGCTACTACACTACTACACTACTACTACGACTACTTCTCCTCCTAAGACTACTAATACTTCTTCTACTACTACTACTACTACTACTACTACTACTACTGCTACTACTACTACTACTACTACTACTACTACTACTACTTCTACTATTATGTGACATCTTAACATACCGCTTTTTACAGAAGCAAAGTCACTCACGCACACACGCGCGCACAAATGTTCGTTGATATTTGATATTCGATATTTGATATGTGCGGCATGATTAATTTTGTTAGGGATGTTATTTGGATCTGCAAAAACCGATTTAATACCCAAGCGCCAATTAAAAATCAGATAAGCAACTTTGGCGCAAGTCGATTTTTGCACTCTCGCAAACAATGCCTCCTGTTCATTCAAGCGTGAACACGTACCACACAAAAGTGATACCAAATGATTTGGGATAAAACACTCTTTCATAAGATGTATAATAATTTACTGTTCATAGATGATTTTTAAAATAATTAGCAATTTTCTAGGTGTAAACTTTTTTTTACTCACACTTGTATACCCTGTAGTTTATCCGCTTTTCACATATTACATCTATTTTCAATGAGAATAAGACAGAACAAATTACCGAAAGTGAGAAGCTTACCGAATAAGACAGAAGTTTATCGGAAACGTTCAAATAATTGAAAGCGAAAAAAATCGGGTAATTCAAGCTTCTAGGAATAACTAACTACAAATTAGGGCACTAGTTTGTCATTATGAGTAGGCCCTGGTTTCCTTAGATTGTAATATGTGCCATAATTTCCATATTTTAAAGGGCCGATGACCAGAAAAGTTCACTTTTATATTTTCTCCGAATCTTCAGATATACTTGCTTTCTCATTGCAGCTGAATGAAATACGAGCCTAGCATTACCCTTTCTTTCGCTATCATGATTGCAGCCCAATATTTCTCATTTTCTTGCTCGTTAAATTCCCATTTGCCTCCGAGTCTCAATCTCTCGTAATGTACATATACTATTCTTTCCTCATCTCCCTTGCCTCGTTCATTTGTATTTCCTACTGGACCTTCCAGTCATTCTATATCTTTGGGACTCTTCCCATCACTCTTTCCCTCCCTGTAATATCTGGCCTATATATCAATGTTTCGTTTTCTTTTCTTACTCTTAGAAGTCATGTTTGCCAGCACCGGTTTGTGCTTAGGGGCATTAATAGATTGAGACGGCTCTTCTTATCTGCCGCCCCTTAACAAATTGCTCTGATACACGAACCTGACTCTCAAGGACCGAATGAAATGAGAAATGATTCTTATCGGAACCTGGGATATCATCATGATGGGGGTTACGGAGTTGAGGTGAGGTCGATGTTATTTAATGTTTCAAGATTTGTAAGGAACTATTGATGTACTAACATGTAAATCTCTTACCACCCCAAAATAAAGATTTGTCTACACCTACAAGAGTATGTCCATCCACAACATTGATCAAAGTGACGTACAGATTGGTTGAAAATGATGAAAACAGCCAACGGGGTTCGGTGATCCGTGTTGGATCTAAGCCGCTAGATGATGTCAGAAGAGAATCTGCTTTGAATGGTCAAAATAAGAATATCAGGTGTTTAAAGTTTGACCAGGATCTTTATTTTAGTCGATTATATAATCGGCCAATCACAGTTTAAAATGTGCAATTCGGACTCAAAATGATGCTGTTACAAGGAAATGTATGTAGATTCCACACATATCAGAAAGGCCATGCATGCTTGAGCTGCTTGATAAGGTTGAGTTTATTCCATCATTGTTAAGTGATGAGAAGAACTGTCATTTTTCGGCGAGAACAGAGAAGGCAGAGAGGGAAAGCTTTATTGAGTTATACGAAATAATGATTAGCGTCTACCAATATTGAAAAGAGATCAAGGAATATTAATATATCAAGCGCCTACTCATATTGAAAAAATATGAAGGAATATTGATATGTTATGAGCTCACATGAAGTGCGCCTCTAGAAATAACCGGCTGAAGTTAGGAGGGGGGGGGGGGGAGCAACGGTGGAAACAAAGTAGCCAACGAAACCCAAACGATAAAAAAACCACAACAAAAACGTAAACAATAGGACAATAACAAGAGTGGTAACGATTTCACCACGCAAAGAAACAAAAAGAATAATATTAACGGCATGCAAATACATGTACATTAAGCGACTAATACTTAATTTAAAAAGGAAATGAAATTTAAACAATTTCAGAAAAGAAGAGACATATTGAAGTAAGAATTAAAATGGTAAGGAAATATGAGAGAAAAGGGAAAAATGAGAAAAAGAAAGAGAAAGGGGAAGAGAAGAGAAGAGAAGAGAAAAGAAGAGAAGAGAGAAGGAAAGAGAGAGAGAGAGAGTATTATTGAGGATTATCAAACGTTCAGAAAGGCAAATTGCCTTCGTCCCCGATCTCATGTATTAAAAGCTGTAAATTGGATTTATATATTTTTATTCACGGCTAACAAAATAACAAACAACCAAATTTGCGTTTATGTCGTGGCTTTATTAACATTTTGAGATGGACGCTTATTTTGCACATTTTGATTTTCTGTGTGTCATAACAAAATAACACAGATATATTGAATCATAAAAAATGCTTACAAATGCAATGCTAGGCCCCCCGCCTATGAAATCGAGTGATGCCTAGGCTAAACTTATATACATTAAGTCATTATATCAGCCCCCCGCCTATAAAATCGAGTGATGCCTAAAGTTATGCTAGGACCCCCGCCTATGAAATCGAGTGATGCCTAGGCTAAACTTATATACATTAAGTCATTATATCAGCCCCCCGCCTATAAAATCGAGTGATGCCTAAAGTTATAGAATATAGATGTATATATATACCAGCCTCTCCGCCTGTAAGATCGGATGATGCTTACAAATGCTAGGCCCCCCGCCTATGAAATCGAGTGATGCCTAGGCTAAACTTATATACATTAAGTCATTATATCAGCCCCCCGCCTATAAAATCGAGTGATGCCTAAAGTTATAGAATATAGATGTATATATATACCAGCCTCTCCGCCTGTAAGATCGGATGATGCCTAAGATTAAAGCGTGACACCCTGAGTTTGAAAATGTGTAGGTACAACTAGGTCCCCCCGCATTCAAATCGAATGGGGGCCGGAAAACTAAGAATTGACATGCGAACAAATTCGACTGAATATACATTGGCAACCCCCTCGCATGTAAAAATTGAGTGGGGTCGAAAATTATCGGATGACAATTATTGATCAATAAACTTATCAGTACCATGTGATTAGTGATTTACCCATACAAAACCGGGTAGGGGCGAAACCCAATGGGAAAAATTCCCCTACGGCCCACTTTCTTTGTGCACGACGCAAGTTGATGTGCGACCAGGCCAAATGCCCCCGGCTCTGCATTAACTTCATAAATCACTGACCAATTTATTACATAAACCCTATCCGTACCTTTCATACCTGAAACCCTAAATCCTTTCCGTACTAATACGTATACCTTGATAGATAGATAGATAGATAGATAATGGTTTTATTGAGAATAAAAGAGCAACAATGCATCGCGGCCTACAAGGCCGAATTGGGCAATGTTTTACAAATGTAAATTACAGTATATAAAAACATTCATATAAAATAACCTCAAATTATGAACTAAACTTGAATGAGTAGATTGGCTACTTCGAACCACCAAGCAATACTTAATTTATGCCACTAATATACTAAAAATACTTTTATTGGTGGAGATAATGGGGGAGGTGGTGGGAATGTTTTAGACTCCGTAAATTTTTCTTCTTGTCCATTCAAAATGAAAGCCATAACTAGAATGAAAGCCCCTTCGTGCTATTTTTAATTTGCTGGCGGTGTTTTCCGCGCTTGCTTGATAAGCGTACATACGCTTGTACATTTCCTTCCAATGTAATACAAAGTATTACATTTCCTAGCGCGTGAATTTCCCTCAAAAATGTAAACAACCTCTTGACCTACATTTTGTCAGCCTGTCAATAAACCATTTTAAATCGTTGTCTACTCTTTAAATTTTATTATTCACGGCTAACAAAATAACAAACAACCAAATTTGCGTTTATGTCGTGGCTTTATTAACATTTTGAGATGGACGCTTATTTTGCACATTTTGATTTTCTGTGTGTCATAACAAAATAACACAGATATATTGAATCATAAAAAATGCTTACAAATGCAATGCTAGGCCCCCCGCCTATGAAATCGAGTGATGCCTAGGCTAAACTTATATACATTAAGTCATTATATCAGCCCCCCGCCTATAAAATCGAGTGATGCCTAAAGTTATGCTAGGACCCCCGCCTATGAAATCGAGTGATGCCTAGGCTAAACTTATATACATTAAGTCATTATATCAGCCCCCCGCCTATAAAATCGAGTGATGCCTAAAGTTATAGAATATAGATGTATATATATACCAGCCTCTCCGCCTGTAAGATCGGATGATGCTTACAAATGCTAGGCCCCCCGCCTATGAAATCGAGTGATGCCTAGGCTAAACTTATATACATTAAGTCATTATATCAGCCCCCCGCCTATAAAATCGAGTGATGCCTAAAGTTATAGAATATAGATGTATATATATACCAGCCTCTCCGCCTGTAAGATCGGATGATGCCTAAGATTAAAGCGTGACACCCTGAGTTTGAAAATGTGTAGGTACAACTAGGTCCCCCCGCATTCAAATCGAATGGGGGCCGGAAAACTAAGAATTGACATGCGAACAAATTCGACTGAATATACATTGGCAACCCCCTCGCATGTAAAAATTGAGTGGGGTCGAAAATTATCGGATGACAATTATTGATCAATAAACTTATCAGTACCATGTGATTAGTGATTTGGAGGCATAATTTGACAAATTACCGCCAAACGAGAATATATTTATATATGATCGGCCGCCAAATCACAACGTTGTCATCAAACGATTTTTGTGCACTAAGGGAATATCTATGCCTAACTATTTACACTTTGGTGGAATTAACATTTCAATTGGCCAAATTAACCCATGTACATGTACAAGCATGTACTTTTTCGCCCTTAAGCTAATTTATAACCCTATAACAGACTACAGAGTATCGTAATAAACTTATCTCTACAACACCGGCACATCATTATGCCTAATTCATTCCCCTCAAAGAAGTGACTAAACCGTTAATGCCCATTTCGAAATGAAGCATTCGCAAAACTGGTCATTTACCAATGTCCACCTAAACCTGCCCCATATAACCATTATTTACTCTCCACAACTTTGTTACTCCCAAAATAAGGCACTCTTATCCCAACAACAAAAACATGATCTTGCGGTGCCGGACTCGAACGAGTCATTATCTCTACAACACCGGCACATCATTATGCCTAATTCATTCCCCTCAAAGAAGTGACTAAACCGTTAATGCCCATTTCGAAATGAAGCATTCGCAAAACTGGTCATTTACCAATGTCCACCTAAACCTGCCCTCAAAGAAGTGACTAAACCGTTAATGCCCATTTCGAAATGAAGCATTCGCAAAACTGGTCATTTACCAATGTCCACCTAAACCTGCCCCATATAACCATTATTTACTCTCCACAACTTTGTTACTCCCAAAATAAGGCACTCTTATCCCAACAACAAAAACATGATCTTGCGGTGCCGGACTCAAACGAGTCATTATCTCTACAACACCGGCACATCATTATGCCTAATTCATTCCCCTCAAAAAAGTGACTAAACCGTTAATGCCCATTTCGAAATGAAGCATTTGCAAAACTGGTCATTTACCAATGTCCACCTAAACCTGCCCCATATAACCATTATTTACTCTCCACAACTTTGTTACTCCCAAAATAAGGCACTCTTATCCCAACAACAAAAACATGATCTTGCGGTGCCGGACTCAAACTTTTTTGCGGGATTTACTTTGCTACCCGAACAGACTTAAACATTGAAATATAAAAACGCTGAAATATAAGAACACTGAACTATAAGAACGTTGAAGAACAAACAACGTGTTTTGTAACATTATCATTGTTTAACTACTTGGATGAACCGAGATAGGACAGGCCCTCCTTCAGGTCAGTGATAAACCTGTCCAAACCCTCATTGGAGAGATGCAATCCGTCCGGCCTATATAAAGCCCTATCCTTATGCCTTATGTCGGGGTGTGAAATGGCCTTTCCCCCATTCCTGCCGGCCAAGGCGCGAGCGTATCGGTTCGTGGCCCTCCTTCTATCGTCTAATTTTTTCTGCTCTTCCGGACTACAGCATTTATATTCTACCCGTTCTAGAATGTCAGACCATATTATTGTCGTCTCAGTGTTCGATGTGATTAATCTGTTCACCGCATTCGCCATCGCCCTCTTCGAACATCCCTCTATGTCATTCGTGCCCACGTGTAACACTAAAACGGTCGGCTTCGTCAGGCCACTGGTAATCGACTCTAGCCATGCGTTTGTTTGGTCCAAGCGAAGGCCCCGCTTTCCAGCCCAATGGATGACCGTCCCCAAATCCATATCGGCGCAGCCAGTCCGCTCCGCCCTGCGATGGGCCCAGAAAAGGATAGAGTCGCCTACTATCCATATTTGTTCTGTGGACAAAATAAGAAAAGAGGACTGGGCAGCATTTTGTATTCCAAAGAACATGCATTAATGTAAACTTGAAATCCCATTGTATTTTCTTGCTCTTGTTTTGCATGTGTGTTTGTTGTCTGCTTGACTTCGTTTTCATTTTCATGTTGTAGCACCATTATGATTATTATTGCTATTATTATTATTAGCTTATTTAACCTCTCGAGGCGAGGGACTTATTCATCTGTATATTATACATATATTCATTCCTGTGTATGCGGCCTCACCCTTACATTATTGACCTCATCATTCACTCTGTTATATTTTGTACGTATACCTGGCGAATCAAATCAAATCAAATCAAATCAACCCCAACGGTACTTTGCAACATTGCTCATATTTAAACAACCATATCAATATATCTGCGATGCGCGGAGGAAGCCCATCGACCCATGTGCTGTATTTGGGCGTCCGAGCAGCCCGCCATAGCAGTGGTTGTAGCCGCACCTATACGAAAAGAATGGGAGGAAAACTTCGCCGCCAACATATCCCTGTATGACATGCATCTCTTCATCATGGCACTGAACTCATGCCTGGTGAGAGGAAGTGAACCATATGAGCAAAAGAAAGCCTCCCCACTTCCCGGGCGCATTTTCAAATATCTAAGGACCGCCTTTACGGGACAACTACCCGCCTCAATTTCGTGTATTGAAATGGTGCAACCGTTTCCCCTCGGATCAGTTTTCGATTCCCTTAAAGAGATACCGGGATGCAAAGCCCAAAAAGTCGATTTCTTGTGACCACCGTTAGACAACTACCTTATATTCTCAGATATTATGTATAAATATTATAAATGTCTTGTCTCAAACTCGACAAGCGTGAAAATGGAACATTTTTTAGTAATTTGAAAAAAACCGAGAAAAATATTTATTTTTTCAGCAAGATCGTAAGCCAACCAGCTTGCGCGTTTCATCCGATTTGGAAGGGTGAATCCTCTCTCGACCAATCGCATCACTCGTTGCAAATCACCTTCACTGTACAAGATGGACGCGTACATGTCTTCATCATTGCGTCGGAAGCTGATGATTCTGAGGGGAAAACTTCTTTTTACTGTTTCATGCACGCAATCGAAACCCATGAACGAGTTATTCCCTTTTTAGAGAAAAACTTCAATCAGTTTTTAGAGTGTTCCACCCTATGGAAAGAGCTGAAGAATCGTCCAGAAAGTGTCATCGCAACCAAAGCAGACGATGCAATGAGTGACGATGTATGCACAACAACAAGGTGGGCTATGTACTAATGTAGCTGTATGTATGCACTAGCACTTGCATGGCCTTTGTTTGGCAAATAGTGGCATGATGCCATGTTTAGACAATAAATCGAATCATGTTCGTACCAATACGATATGATGTGTAGATGTGATATTTATTGTGTTTTAGTATTACTGCAATTTAGGTGTCTAAAATTGTACCTGAATTGCATTAACCTACAGAGCAGAGCTAGAGTAGGCTAGAGTACGGAGTAGGGCTATAATTCATTCACAGTAATGTAAATTTGTTCTGGTTTAAACTCGTTTAACGTCTGACATAATTAAGGTATCTGTGACCCCGAAATAACATTGAAGTCAGTCAGGTCACTAGCTGTAGAGCATCTACCAATACCATCCAAGTTTGTTTACAAAACGGGCAAATGATCGCAAAGTCATTACAATTTTGCAAGCGAAATAGACCGACAATATATGGATTCTTAATCTCACTCCACCACAATTCGAGCTGTATGAAAACTTATATCATATTCATGTATAAACATCACTTGCGATGTACATTGTAGTGCACAAATAGTATGTCACTTTTCCAATTTGCCAATAGCTTGTGGAGGTTAAGGAGAATTCTTATAATTCGAGCTGTATTAACAGAACTTGTTTAATTTCAAGTATCATTACCATATATTAATCTTTTTAAGTATTCAAACCAATCGCGATGTACTGCAAGAATAGTACGGTATGTGACTTGGTAGAGAAATCTTCTATTTCGATGTTGTAAATTAACAGAAAACCAATCCACTTGTTTTTTTTCTTCTTCTTCAAGATAATCTGCCATTCTGCCTCCTTCAATACTGAAGATTCTTGCTGATGCCATATACTTTGCCTGATTGGGGTATGCGGGTGGACCACTACACCGGGGTTTCCTCCTACTCTTATACGAATAGTGCAATGGGTTCTTAACGTGCAAGGGTGTGACTTTCCTGTACACGGGCCTCCATTTAAAGTCCTATCCGAGGGATGGATTGTTTTCCACTTAACATAGCCTGTGTCTATGAAACAAGGGGAAGGTCACGTTTACACACAACGCAGGCTTCAGTCATCCGCCTGGGTGCATGGGATTCGAACCAGAGATCTTTGGTTTGACAGGCAGACGCTTTACCGACTGAGCCATCCATCTCGCTTCCTATAATTCATGTATCACAATCACTTGTGATGCACTGCAAGAATAGTATGTCACTTGGTAGATAATTCTTATATTTTGAGTTGTATTAACATATATCTACAATTCTACATGTATGTTTCAAAATCCCTTGCGATGAAGGCAGTAAGAATAGTTTGTCATTTTTCCAATGACTCGTAAAAGTGGTAAATTCTTATAGGTTTTTTTTAAAAGCTGTATTAACAGAACACCAATTCACTTGTTTTATATTCATGTATCAAAATCACTTGTATAAGTGTATAAATCAATGAAGAGGTGATATTCTATTTTTATTTGAGCATGTTTATCATGGTCAATATATCATTATTTGAATATTCATTGCTTTAATCACACTTCTATCTAAGTTCTTGCACAAATCTTCCTATTATTTGCCTATATTTACAAGTAGCTTGGTATTAAAACGTGAGCGAAAGAAATTTTCAACTAGATATTTTGTTTTGCAAGAAATACCAGTTTGTCTTAATATTGTGACGATTTTGACACGGTTTCATATTAATTTATATGTGTCCTTAGAAAAATTATATAATGCTGAAGATTTTTGTACGTACATGTATTGCATACTTTATATTTATGTTTTGTTTACCGGTATATGTATGTTGATAGTTATTCAAAGCTAATGTATGTACATATATGTGGTTGACATTGATACACATGATTAGTATGTGCACGCATAACTTTATTGTTACACTGCATACTCAATGGATGTGCAACTCAGAATAAGAAGAGAAAGGTTAATGACATAGTATCTCATGAAATGCTGTTAATGAAGAAAAGCTGAAAACGTAAAATAATAACTACATGCATTTATTATGTGTCAAATGTGCAAGTTATGATAATGTTCAGTACTGTTATCAATATTATACAAATTGAATATGATGATGCTTTTGTCCTTGTGTGGATACTTTTTGTCATTCAGTCAAAATTATTTACGGTCTGCGATGTTGCAGGGGGGGAGGGGGTTGAATTAGGCAAGAAAGGAAGATTGAGATAGAGAGATAGAGATTAAAGAAACAATGAGTGAGATAGAGAGAGAGAGAGAGAGAGAGCAAAAGACAGAGTGAATGTATAGAGAGAAAAAATCAGAGAGAGAGAGTCAAGGAGGGGGGGGAGGGGGTGACATGAGAGTAAAATGTGGGTGAAGGATACTTTGGAAAAGAAGATCAGAGAGTCAAGGAAAAGAAAATGTGATGAGCATATACACGTATCAACACAAAGCAATGGTGATAGTTTAAAATAATATAATCATCCTAATATTAATAAAAATTACTTCACTAATTATAATTAAATCAAGATCTATATAATTTATCATAAATATCACTTTCATGTTCATATCAATATATCATCTTTATTGTTAGTATTATCATTGTTATCATGCTTATTATAGTTATTATTTATGTTATTATTAAATTAGATCAGTATCATCATAATCATGATTGTTGGTCTAATTATATTCATTAAGTAAAAAAAAAAAAAAAAATTGCAGCAACCCCCCTCCCCCCCCCCCCCCCCCCCCAAAAAAAAAAAAAA
This sequence comes from Strongylocentrotus droebachiensis, assembly GCA_035222895.1. Taxonomy (NCBI): domain Eukaryota; kingdom Metazoa; phylum Echinodermata; class Echinoidea; order Camarodonta; family Strongylocentrotidae; genus Strongylocentrotus; species Strongylocentrotus droebachiensis. The sequence continues at coordinate 12,297 of JAVYIG010000564.1, forward strand.
TCCCTCGCATAGGATGTAAAGCTAAGCTAAGTTCACACTTTATTCTTTAATCATGTGAATAACAAAGTTCAACATCCTGCACATCACAATATTCACCTCGAAAAAAAAAGGAACAGTAGATCGATATCCACACGCATTGGGCTTATTTTCTCTATTTGGACTCAAGAGGGCGACAAACAAAACTATGATTAATCTAAAGTATGATTACTAATTAATGTGCAACTTTCACGCTTGACGAGTTTGTGTGGTTATTGTTCTTATTTTTTTCCATCATTGTGCAAAAATTCAGGTAGTTGCCGCTCGGTGGTCACAAGAACCACAAACTAGAGCACTTTTTGATGTATGCATCCCAGTCTAAGAGACTCACCCGGCGATGTGGTGCACTGCCGGTGACTGGGCCACGTCCGTGAAACGCAGCATTCGATCCCGCCTATGCCGTGATGCCACTGTGTGATGTGCGACCAGGCCAAAATAATGATATGGACTCTCCTTTCTAATCAGGCCCAACGACAAAGGCCAGCCCAAAACCCGAGTATAATCCCGCTGGTCGCTCACGAGAAGAAATAATTCAGCGTTATATATCCAACTAATTATTCCAGTGCAGTGCTAACTTTAGTATTAATCCAAATCGTCTAATAATGTTTTAGACTCCGTAAATTTTTCTTCTTGTCCATTCAAAATGAAAGCCATAACTAGAATGAAAGCCCCTTCGTGCTATTTTTAATTTGCTGGCGGTGTTTTCCGCGCTTGCTTGATAAGCGTACATACGCTTGTACATTTCCTTCCAATGTAATACAAAGTATTACATTTCCTAGCGCGTGAATTTCCCTCAAAAATGTAAACAACCTCTTGACCTACATTTTGTCAGCCTGTCAATAAACCATTTTAAATCGTTGTCTACTCTTTAAATTTTATTTTAGGATATAATGTTTTCCACCTTTTTCCCCTTGTTTTAAAAATAGTCACGATGTGTTCCTCACAACACAATATATATATATTTAATATTATAACAATCATTTTGGACCCCATGGAAGAACAGTCTTGTCTCTATGGCTTGACTGAACTGGGTGTCCCTCCAACTTCATTATTGTCTTCTTCTGTTTTCCCTTTGTATATATATATATTTTTTTAAATGTCTATTTATATAAAATGTTCTGTATATATATCATGTTTTTATTGTGAATCCGGAGAATAAATCAATCTAAATCAAATCAAACTTTGAATTAATTGGATGACGATATTCAACAAATCATGAACAAGTTTCACCGAGGAATACTAATAGCCGCCATAACTATTTACTATAATGAGTAGCTCACTGTCCTCCTATTCTACATTATAAAATTATGAATAGTTTTGGTAAAATGTCACTCTTATTTATCACTTTGACTGTATGCAGGTGATCCTGGTAGTTTAGCTTCTTGGGAGTTCAGTTTCAATGCCATACAACGACCACATTGAAGACGATCGCAAAGACTCTCATGGAATCGACCACAAAGCATGTTCCGAAGCCTCGCCCTTCACCTTGTGAAATGCGGACATGTGTGATCAGACACATTTTAATCTCCGGTGTGAGCATGACCATGCGAAGTATAATATTGCCAATGTGATTTATATAGGCAGTATAACAGAGTAATGTATTTGATTTGTAAATGGTAATGATAGTGCCCTTGAAAACCTCGAACCTTGGAATGATAGTCCCTTCGAGGCGTTCCTAGAAGCTATCCCAGGATGCACGGTGATAGGAAGTGCGTCATTGGGAGGTGCCAAGGTGAAGTCAAAACCTTATATGGAACGAAATGGAAGAAAAAGTGCGAATACCAAAATAATGTTGAAACGAAAGGGGGGGGGGGGGGTAAGGAGGCATAATGCTTTAAAGAACAGTGATCAATACTTAGTGAGGAAAACTGATGTACACGTTTACAATAATTATTAGAATGCTATTCGTACCGAAAAACATGCTATAACCTTGAATCAAAGAATTTCAAAGGAATTTCAGACCATCTTATAATACTGGCTCATAGCAGCTATTAGAGTGATTTTCACATTATATTTTCAAAAATTAGATAATATATTGATATCTTTCATCAAATCTTTCACCGTTTCGGCCTTACCAGATTCATCATACAGGGTCATAAACCAGTTACAATTGTCCAATTACGCACGAAGCCTTTGGGGTTCAAATTATGAAATCAAAAGAAATATTATACCCCTTGTACTGCAGGGAGTATGGTGATGAATTGTAATCAGCCTGGTTTTGTATAATAAAAATGGCAATACATATCCAGGTCGTGTTCTAAAGTGCTTGGAGGAAGTGATTGATTTGAGAAAAATAGCTTCCGGGGAAAATAATCCTTAACAAATTAATGATTTTTTCCGAGAATTGAGAGAAAAATTATATGCATAAGGTATGTTACAAGTTCAGATTATTTGTGTTGCTTTTGAACAAACTCATCAGCACCCAATAACTCATCAACACCCAACTCGATAAGTCGTGGTAAAGCAACTCCACTTCCCTTTTACTAAACGGTATTTAAGTAAAGTGCTCTGTCTCCTCTCGCCCCGATCTCATAATCATAATAATGATGTATTCTTTTCATTAAGTCACCTCAGCGACACCCTTAAAGATAAAGTTGAGTTGTGGTCATGCGATCGAATTATGAAAGAAACGTTGTGGAATCGATCAAAAAGGTTGATCATCTAGCATATAAGTATTGGTGTGTACCGCAAGGTTCTGGAATCATCAAAGTGATCAGCAATTTGACCCATATATAAAGTTACAAGCACTGTATACACAGAAAATGTATATGGGACTACACAAACACATGGCGAAAAAATCCGTCCCGAGTTTAATGATGTTACATGCCATATTTAGAATATTAAGGCATTAAAAGAGCCATGCTTTTCAGGGAGCATTTTTTAGCTGATGTTCTTCCACACTTGCATAATACAATGATAATGCTCACAAATTATTTTTCACCTCTTCCCAGAGCTCAACCTTCTCTTTAATAAGTAGAGGTAGCAATCCCACACCCATCGACTCTTTCCTGCACCCATCATCAATAAAGTGCTCTATCCCCTCTCCTGATCCACCATCCTTAGGTGATGTGCTTATGATAAACACATCTCTGATGTCATTGGAAGCTCTCAAAATAGAAGAGGTGCGATCCTCAAACCCATCTCATGTACCCCGCACCCTTCATTAGAGGGCACTAAACCTATTCTCCTGTTAATATTGTTATCACGTATCATCCTTATAATGTTGCTAGATCTAATCGACACTCGCCAAACAATTAGAAGCAGCTGATGACTAGCGCCCAGACAACCTTTCCTTATGCAGGGGCGGATCCAGGATTGTCAGAGGGGAAGGGGGCGGGGGAGGGGGGGGGGGGGGGGAGGAGGGGCTTGGAGTCTTGATCCCCAACCCCGGAATATGAATCTGAAAAGATTGGAGTGGGGTGGTCGAGAAGGTTGGCCTTAACCCCCCCCCCCCCCCCCTCCCCCGTCATTGTTGTAATGAGAGATGGGCTGCCCCTTTAGCTCACACCTGTATCAACATATGCCTTAGTATATATACGCTGTCTTTGGCAGTAAAGGTTATCGGCTTATGGTTTGTCTTCATTACCACCGACTGCATAGTGTAAAGCGTTAGTGTACAGTTTACGTCGGTGTACAGCAGTATTCTAACTTAAACCATATTTTAAACCTATACTACTTGTGGAAGTAAATGGTGGATTTATGTCATTAGTTTATTTCATTTTCTATTTTATTTTTTAATTTGAGGTTAACACTAGGTGCTCCATAAATATCTGACAATGTTATTAAGAGACTTTCAACATGGTCCATCATCCTGAATACGTGTCCAAACTTTTCCGGATTGTTGTCCATGTTATTAATGTCATTTCTGATATTACGTGCTCTAGATATGTCTAAGACGACGTGGTTTCAGTTGAAGGGGTCTAGGTAGGAAGGTCTCAGGTTCGAGCCTCATACACGTTCAGCCGACGAAGTGGATCACTTTAAACAGGGAAAAGTTAAGTTTCAAAAATTGCCCCTCCCACTGCGTGGAAATTGTGCGTGTGTGTAGAATTATCAAATTATTCCCTGTTTAAGATATTCAGCTGGACAATATGGATGTTTGGAGCCTTCCTTTATTTTGTCCAAATAATGTATTATTTTGTTGACATCTCTGACTTCCTCGGTAATATATTTATAGTTATATATTATATATACAATGGTTCCAAATACTGCGCACTTAGGGAGTACCTTTAGCGCCGCACACAACAGTGCCTCATCTCAACCCACCCTTATACAAATGATTATGGAAGTCATGCATATTTCTACTATGACAACAGAGTTATTAATGTATGCCTCTGTCGGGGTCGATTTACGGGAGATTTACAATCCACCGCCAACGTATTCGTAATTCCACACAATGTAGATTGGCATAGCACGGTGCATAATTGCAACGGGATATGTTTACGAACTAATTTTATCAAAATGTAATAAGATGAAAATCTGCTTTCATAATACAATTTGGTTATTTTAATTGTATGCACACAAAGGGTTCAGACATTAAAAAACAAAACAAAGCCAAAATGTTATCATAAACCGGACTGATCAGAGGACCTTCCGGTTGATTTATATTTGGAATCGGAAAAAAAACATTCGTTGATAAAAATTAAGAAGATTTGCGCAGATTGGTGTACTTTGAAATGTACTCATTAATTTGAGCTTTTTAGTGCCTTATTCTTCTTCGTCGCTCTTGCAAATCGAACATAATTATTATTGGAGGAAAATGGAAAAGAATGCACAAATATCACTGCAATGTGAACGGTCTCGTATTATCGCAGCATCTTCGATCTGTTTTTGATATAGGCCAAGAGGGTGCAATACTGCTAAATGTTGTAGTGGGGTGGTAAAACGGGCATGTTCTGCAATTAGCGCCAGCTGTATAATTCACAACCGACCAGGTCTTTAATCAAACAAGCTTCGTTAAATAGCCCCAAACACCCAACGGCACGTGTAGAGTGCCCCGCTGGAACTCTGTCTTGAAACAGGGAAGGTTGTGTCCTGGTGAAGGTGCAAAATAGTTGTTTAACTTGAGTTTTAAAGGGATAGTTTAGTTCTGTTTTCAGACCGCAAATGCCTTCAAAGTGCATGGTTATTGCTCTTATTCTTATCTATGACATTTCTAGTGCCCTTTTAGGACCTAAAATTGGTATGAAGGTAATTGTAGACCCCCAAATGTGTGAAATTTAGCCAATACGATCATACCAATTCAGCTCCACTTGCAAAAAATACGGTGACCGTTAATTAATTAATTAATTAATTAAAAATAGCAATACATGGGCCGGCTGGTTGTGCGTAATATAAGCAACACGAAAATGCCAACAAAAAAGCCAACATCGGCATTGGCTGAAATACGACGTAAAAGGCGCTATTTCGTTTGTTCAACGGCTTTTTCAAATTATCTAATATTTGTGGTGGTACACAAGTATTATAAATCGTTATATTTATGGCTATTTCAGCGGTCTCTGAACCGATTTTGATCAAACAAAGATGATTTTAAATGCTGCTTGTAAGTGTCGGCTTGCATGGTGATGTAGATATACAGTAGGTTTGCGGTTGCACCATGTGTGTGAGAGAGAGAGAGATTTGAGGAGTCCTGAAAAGGACTCTGACTCGGTAATCTTTCTTGGAGGAGTGTAGTCCTGAAAAGGACTGTTTGTTATCTTTCTTAGCATATAGTTCTCAGGAGAACTATAGCGCTTGGAGAGGATGAGTGGCTCGACGTTTCGAACAGGTTGACTATCCGTCGTCAGGAGTGGAGAATAGCTGGCGTGCGTGAGCTTCAGTCTCCCCGATCGCCGACCCTGGTATGATAAATGATTGAATTTGTAACTTTTCTTCCACCTTGTGTTTTGTGTTTTGTGCTGTATGTTATTTCTTAAAGATTTGAATATCTAGATTTGTGGATGCATGTTACCTCCGAACATACGTAGAATTATATGGATTGAAGAGGAAACAAACCATCTTTAAAAGGAAACATCGAAAATCTGCAACTGAATATACCTAGGTTAATGGGACTGCGTTCAATATCTCCCCTAGGCATCTATACCATATTTGATATGTGAGCAGTACCGAATAAATTTATAAACATGCCCTCGCTCGGAACTCTTGAAGAAGATACTTCTTCAGGAATGTTATATGCGATGTGTCCGAGCCGAATCTAAAGTTTACTCTCATTGTGTTTCGTGAAGAACAGGGAAAAACTCCAAAGGAAACGAGCTAGATGAATTGAATATAATCTTACTTTAATCACGAACATCCATGGTAATGATGACATTCCATGTTGGATATTTGAGGTGATGAGTGTGGAATTCCTATGACCTACCACGAATGTCTTCTTCGCTCACATCTTTGTTTGGCACAAAGTAATTTCCTCTCGTAACCGTACACGATTTCAACATGCACCACGAGACAAAATTATGTATACATCTCGGTCCTTGTATGTTTACGGAGAGCAGGTTATATTTGTTTAACTTAATTTTAATGGACCACGTTTGTTGGTCTGTTGAGAACAATCATTGTATAGTTTAACATAATTATCATAATCAACATATACGAGTACATCAGCATCATCATCATCATCACCATTAAGAGCAGAACCGAAGACAGAGAGCACATTTTTTTTTTTTGGTCCTCAAATTTTTTTCAATTTGCACGTGATGCATATTTCACGCATGAGTGATTAAAAGCAATTTGAAGGAAGGAAACCAAAAAGACATTTGGCGGGCGGTAACTGAATTTCGAAGAAAAATTCACATTTCTAGAAAGTTGAGTTTCTGCCTTTTCATATGACACCTCAATCAGGAAAAATGAGCGAGGAATGACAAAGTTCTGTTTGTTTAAAGTAGTGCTTGCATTTCCATCATTTTATTAAACGAATTCGTTTTCACTGGCTGCCTGCCGTATCAATAAACGAAATTAACAAAAGACTTAACTCCGTTTCGTTGACAATCAGCCGTAGAAGAGAGTCTTCATGCATGGCTGATTGTCAACGAAACGGAGTTAAGTCTTTTGTCAAATCTGCTTTTTGCTACGGCAGGCACCCAGTGAAAACGAATTCGTTTGTTAAAATTATGAAAATGTAAGGGCTACTTTAAACAAACAGAACTTTGTTATTCCTGGCTCATTTTTCTTGATTGAGGTATCATAATTATGAAAGAGCAGAAAATGAACTTTCTAGAAATATGAATTTTTCTTTGAAATTCAGATACCGCCCGCCAAATTACTTTTTGGTTTCCTTCCTTCAAATTGCTTTTAATCACTCATGCGTGGAATATGCATCACGTGAGTAGCATCAACTGAAAGAGGAGACTCTAAGCTTTCCAAATATGTATCATTCATTAATTAGGGTTGTGATTAAGTTATGATAAAACATCGATACTTCTCGGTTTCGTTTTTTCTGGGACGCACTGTATTGTATTTTAATCAATCATCCATCATATTCATTTAATAGAAAATGAGACAGGTCATGACGATTTTTATTCATCTACTGAGTGACTTTGAATAGAATCCATATCTCTAGATTTCCTTTCTAAATATGGTTGCTTTTTATCCCTCCCTGATCACATATTTGATGTTGACTTTTCGGGGAAAAAAACGTATTTCAGTCAAGAATTGTTTTATCAATGCCTTTAACACCTGTCCTGCATACATATAGAGTGGAATGCACTATAAGAATCGGCACTTATTACTAACACCATAGACTATGCTAACACTAAACTAAAACTATCCCCATGATCATATGCAAGAGCTGACAAGTGGAAGTGGATAAAGGCTTTGACTTTAAACCAAACGTCTGTCGGATCGGGAAGTGATTCCATACGACAGGCTTTAAAGACATTTTGATTGAACGTGACGTAATATGAAACTATGAAGCTCCAAGTTCATCTGCAGAGAACTGTCTCTTGAAAAATTCACGTGTTCATCAAGAATCTTATTATCAATAACGTGGATACCACATGTCTACGTTGCCAATCATATCAAGGGAAGACATATTATTTCCCTCGATAATGAGAAATGACTCCTGGGCATTCCCTGTTATGATTCTTTTCAACGCTTTGCGATTAAAGGACTATACATTATGCATGACCCCAAGAGCTTCCAAAATGGAAATCATTTCCTCGACTTTAAGCTCCAGGGCCCTGTTTCATAAAACTTGATATCAATAACAAGTTACAAGCTACTGTTATAAGCTACTGAAATCAAGGCATCTGATTGGCTGAGAGCAAACTTGATATCAATAACAAGTTACAAGCTACTGTTATAAGCTACTGAAATCATGGCATCTGATTGGCTGAGAGCAAACTTGATATCAATAACAAGTTACAAGCTACTGTTATAAGCTACTGAAATCATGGCATCTGATTGGCTGAGAGCAAACTTGATATCAATAACAAGTTACAAGCTACTGTTATAAGCTACTGAAATCAAGGCATCTGATTGGCTGAGAGCAAACTTGATATCAATAACAAGTTACAAGCTACTGTTATAAGCTACTGAAATCAAGGCATCTGATTGGCTGAGAGCAAACTTGATATCAATAACAAGTTACAAGCTACTGTTATAAGCTACTGAAATCATGGCATCTGATTGGCTGAGAGCAAACTTGATATCAATAACAAGTTACAAGCTACTGTTATAAGCTACTGAAATCAGGCATCTGATTGGCTGAGAGCAGACTTGTCATAGAAATTTAGCAGTCGTTATAGATAACAAGTTTTATGAAACGGGCCCCAGATGCAACTCTCCTGCTCTACCACTGTACAATTCATTTCAATTGGTAACTTCTGCGGGTAGACATACGACTCCCGGGTCGAGAGTGGCAAATAATAGGTTGATGCCTTACCAGAGAACATTTGGAACGTGCCGAAGCTCGAACTCACGACCTTCACATCTGATGTCATGTCTTCAAACTACTTCCGTGGCATTAGGCATAACGTGGATAATAATAATAATAATAATAATAATAATGATGATAATAATAATAATAATAACAATAATACAAATAATGATAATTTTGTTTACCTGTTCTTCTCCAACTCCCAACCTCCAAACCTTATGCACTTATTTAGTCTCAACCATGCGGTCCTTACTCACTACACAAGAAATGCGGATAAATTTCATCATTGGAATGCTTCTTCTAATATATTAAGTATTAAACAATTCTCTCCGTTATGTTGGTCCTACAATTTGGAATTCCTTGCCTGCTTTTTTACAGTCTGCTCGGTTTAACATTCCATTTATTTACAAGAAACATCTTCTCACTATCTTTATAATGCATTATTACTTTCAAGATCACGTCTCTCATTCCAAAATGCAATCCCTTTTTCTTCAGCAGCCTATGATAATACTAGTGCACCTGGTGCATTCAATTTTCAAGCCTTATTGGCTTTTACGGATGCACCATTTTCCATCTGTACTATGGTTTATATTTTAATATTTTGATATATTTTGAATGTTATTACGTCCATTTATATTTAATTCTGTTATTGTTATCTGTTATGATATTTCATCTTTTATTGTAACCAGTTGTATATATTGTCATGGCCATAGAGTGCGGAGGGTGTTTGAGGGGCCGTGCCGTTTTGTTTTTCTTTTCCCTTTCTTTCTCTCTTTCATTGTTCAGTTATTTAATCATTTACCAATTTTGGAATGTAACAATCTAATCAGCACGATTTTTCCCCCCTATGGGTCCCCCCTATGGGTCCCCCCTCTCTCTCTCTCTCTCTGTCTGTCTGTCTGTCTCTCTCTCTCTCTGTCTCTGTCTCTGTCTGTCTTTCTCTTTGCCATTCGATTGGGAGGGGCTAGTGATTCACGATGGGTAAGCCACTGCATGATTCTGTCTATGTATTTATGGTAAGGTCAATATAAAATCAGTCTTTCCTGTCATCTACTCTGCCCCGTATCAAAGCTCTTCTATTCTACCATAGCGATCTCATGAAGTTAAGTCCATTGTCATCTCCAATAATCCTACCACGTCACCACGGTACCCGTTGGAATTAACAATTCTCTCAAGCTATGATTATACCTATCAATATCCATGTCCATCACTTCGAAGATCTTCCTCAGAGATCTTCCTGATCTCTCTCTCTCTCTTTCTCACACACACACACACACACACGCACACATACATCACACACACAGTCTCTTTCTCTTCTCGTTCTCTTTTCTAATAGTCTCTTCTCTTCCCTTCTCTTTCTTCTTCTTTTTTCATTTCGACATCAATGTCTTGTTCACATGCACGAAATAATTCGCCCTTAGAGGATCGATATCATTATTGATACACATGCAATGATCCAAGCCGTACTTCCAGATTAACTTTAAGTCGGGTTCGAATCCCGAAAAGTGGCGGGAATGTGAACGTTTCGTGATTGCTATCGTTATCGTGTCACCCAGCGTCAACGCCTGTCAGAAACCCATTACATCTTGTTTGCCATTTCTAGCTAATTCGTCTCGTCGATAAACTAGATAAATGCGTGTGACAACTTCATTGCTTTTCTCTTCGCCCCTGTAAATGAATTACATAGACACACATTGTGTTCGCATCAAGCCTTTATGCATTTACCAGCGATCGAGATTGGCAATCTTATTCAGGATTGCTGAAAATGTTTCTTCACTGAGATTGTTTCCGTTATACATTGTTACATTTCCAGTCAGGCTGCGGCCAATCCAAATAATTCTCGGAAAGTTGGCATTGAAAAATTGTCCAAGAATTGTCCCCACTTGGCAAACTGCGAAATGAAATATGTCTGCAAACGTTTTTGAGACGATTATGAAAATGCCCCCTGTGGATTGTATTCTCTTGAATGGTTTTGCATGTACGGTTATAGCTTGGTCCTTATCATTGTGCCATTTCGGATGAAACGAATTATTTCATATTCATAGAGAGATCAATTGTGAATTATCAAGTCTCATTCAAAAACACCCAACTAAAGTAAAAATAGAACCATATCCTATAGAATTATAGTATTACTATGTGGAATAAAGAAAATTTATGCTATGAGGCATGTAAGGCTAAAATATCGGGAAAATGTCGGCTTTGGTATTACTTGAGAATGTTATTGATAGTTTCACCTTAGTAAACAAACAAAAATATTCTTCTAAATTATTAACTTGAAGATATTGACAGAATAGTTTTGTTTGTTCTCAGTGACTGATTGATTTTTCCAAAAGATTTATGAATGACTTCGGTTTAAAAACTCAAATTTAACGGATTTCGCCATGCTGAATTGCCCTTAATTATCTTCATCATTATGCCAAAAGGAGCTTTCTTATATATATTTAGGATGGTATTGCGCTCTTGCAGATACGCACTTGCAACTCCATCAAAACAAAGATAAAAATTAATCTTTCTGTAAAATCTGTAATCTGTAAAAACCTAGCTACTAAAATTCTTGAATGATTTCACCCGCCTCTCGTTCAAGTGTTTTATGAGTATCCATGGTGACTGATATCGACAAGGGAATTCCACATCTAATAAAGATCACAGACATAAAAGAATAGCTTTTAACCACTCGGGTTAAACACTTTGCCTGAAAGCAATTTCACTTGAGTGCTTAATAGCTGCCATGTTTAAGGATTCACCATTTTGCTCGTTGAATTTGAAGGGTTGCACGGTCGGATCGCCTGAGGATTTAACACTTTAATACGAGGTTTATAGGTCATTGGCCTTGCCTGACATTTCATCTAGGCGTGTGAGGAAGGGGAGTGCAGCTTTGCATCAACAGCTATTGATTGGCTAACATGATCTAGAGTCCTGAAACTTGATTTCGTTTGGTTTGCTTGTTGGTTTTAATTGATTGATTGTTTCTTTGTCTCTTTGTCTATGTTTTATTTTTTTCTTCTTCTAAAGCTGCAATGGATTCGATTAGTGAAGGACACATTGAAGGAAATTTATCTGTAGGCAATTAATTAAAATACATTCAATGAATATCTTAAAATTATCCGCTACTTGTTGCAGTAGATAACTGTAAATCGTACGATTTTCTGTTAATTTTTCACTGGTGATTTTGTATGTCCTGCGCACCCGATAGAATAAAGATGATAAAATCCCCTTCTCTCTCCCACTCTCTCCATCCCTCCCTCTCTTTAAATTTTCTCTCTCCATCAGTTTTTTTTTCTCTCTCTCTCTCTCTCTCTCTCGCTCTTTGTAGGCCTATCATTTTCATATAATTTACCTTTTCAGTTCACTATCTCCCCCAACTTTTCCTTCCATGCTTTGTCTCTATATTTTCCTCCACATACAGATCTCTTTCTGTTGCTCTCCATCTCCTCTATCTATCTCAGCTGAGCATTCCTTCGTTCTCTCTCTCTCTCTCTCTCTCTCTCTCTCTCTCTCTCTCTCTCTCTCTCTCACGCACACACCCTATCTATCTCTCTTGCATAGGATATGCATCCATCTACGTCAGCTACGTATCTGTCTGTTCATCACTATTTATGAATTCAATCTTCCCGTGCGTATTCGAGATCAAATGTCATCAACAGGACATTTAACTAAAACAGTATTAATGCTCACCAGCATGCTCAGTAATCTTTGGTTTAAAGGTAGGCGTTACTACTGCAGCTAGAAGGGATTAGACCACACAGCAAGCCAACAAGGTCACTGTGACAGGTGGCTATCTCATTAACTCAGCTCTCATTTAACATAAGAAAAAGAGGATCATGGGGGACCAACAGGCACCGATTTGGGAAGTTTTCTATATAGAGGGAGCAAGTAGCTACAAGTAGGACAGTGTGCCTTTAAAATATTAGACAGGAGAGAACAGACCAGAATAACTGCAAAAAAAAAGGATACCCGAAGTAAAAAGGAAAAAAAAAAGGAGGAAATTCACAGATGGAACTTTTGTGTTGGCGCATACGTTCTCAAATCAATTAATCATCGATTTTGGTTTCGTGTTGCAGTCCGAGCTGCCTTCTATACATGACATTCGAGAGGATTAAAAAGCAGGACTTGCTAGAAGGTAACAATGTTTCCATTGATGATGTAAAAGGAGGAATGTGTGCGGCATGCACAGAAAAGGAGAGATGGAGGGGGGGGGGGGGAGAAGAGAGAGAGATAGACTAAAAAGCAGAACATTTTCGAATGAAACATTGGTTGCAGTGGGCATTTCATAGAAGTGGGAGATACAGCGACGGAGAGGAGAAGAGAGGAAGGGTGAGAGAGGGAATGGTTATTACTAAAATGCATGAGATCTTAAGGAAAAAATAGAAGTGATGATGATGAAGATGCACTAAAATGAGAGAGAGAGAGAGACAGAGAGAGAGAGAGAGAGGGGGGGGGAGAGAAGAAAGAGTGAGAGATAAAAAGACAAAGAGAAACAAAGAGAATAAGAACGAATGAGTGAGAGAGAGAGAAACGATAAAGAGTGAGAGAGAGACAGAGAGAGAGAGAGAGAGAGGGGGGAGAGAAGAAAGAGTGAGAGATAAAAAGACAAAGAGAAACACAGAGAAAAAGAACGAATGAGTGAGAGAGAGAAAGAACAACAAAGAGGGAGAGAGAGAGGAGAGAGATGGAGAAAGAAAGAAAGAGGAAAAGAGGATGCGAATGTGAAAGAAAAACACAGTAATACAGACAAGATAACAAATTACTAGAAACAAATATTTTCAAACACGCGCAAGGTAAAGGAAAAACAAACACTTACATATCAATATTTCAGCTTCCATTTATCAAATGCGACTGGGTCAATCCATATAATCCATGGATATTTGTATCTGCCAACAACAACGAAAACAAATAAATGCAAATCTATAAGTATAACCCTTTGAACCAATCTGATAAGATTTTAATATGATTCATTTCATTTATTTATTTTCACAAACGTATATTTGACCTAGCTTTTTAACCATAAAAATATGTTTTATTTAAACAAAAACGTAAACCAATGTCTCTCTTCGCGATGGATATCCTTCCATTCTTTGCAGATGGCACAAATTGCACGTGCGACCCTGCAGGAGTATATTTATTTATTTATTTATTCATGTCTTCTTTAAAAAGCAGGGTAGGTCATTCTGTTTTTTACAGAAATGCTTTACAATGACGCCCTGCAATATAGTTTTATACAAGTCATGTCCTTTTTTAATATGATGAAATTCTATTCACTTATACCTATCAGGGACTATGCAAGCTGGTTGACAGTTGGAAGCCTTTTGGTGTTGCTTTCATAGCTTCCTTCTTCCTTCCCGAATGAAACAACACTGACAGTGTTTTCATTCTCTCATCTTTGCGAGACAGGTGCCTCAGCAGCACCGTTTCGACCTATAACATTTGTCACCAAAGTGCTCTGACACAATAAAAATACTTTATATATATATATAAATGCGCTGACTGGGAGTTATTGTATTAGATTGAGTAGATACGATGCAAAATGTATGAAATTGTATTATATAAGGAATGACATTTTGCAAAAACTAGGAGATACTACAGTGGTCGTATACACATGTAAATGAGAGGATGACTGCCCATTAAAATAATACCGAATAAATGTCAGTGGTGGATTCTGGGGCAAAGGTGGTAAGAAAAGAAAATGCAGAAAAAGTAGAGATGCATGTACCCCCTCCTCTGGCCCAATAAATGAATCTGATTATGTTGTTTGTTTGGCTTTTGTCCGCCCCTGCCTCCCTCCCTATCAGAGAATCATGCGCCATCCTCTCTTTCTCTCTTATTATATCTCTGTCTCTCTCTTTCTGTCTATCTCTACATCTCTTTTTTCTTTCTCTCTCTCTCTTTCATTCCCTCTCACTCTCTCTCTCCTTCCATCCCCCTCTCTCTCTCTCTCTCTCGCTCTCTCTCTCTCTCTTTCAATGTTTCACTGATATGTGACATGATATGACTACTTCCCCCCCTCGGCAATTGAAAATGAATTCACTTTCCGAAACAAATTTAATAAACTTCTCAGCCATAACAAAACATGAAACATTCAGACATACATGGGACTTAGAAACTCTTTTTAAAGAATAACACAATGAAGCTGCTAACAAAATTACAACAAATGCCAGATACGATTTAACAAAATCCTCTCTTTCTCTCTTATTATATCTCTGTCTCTCTCTTTCTGTCTATCTCTACATCTCTTTTTTCTTTCTCTCTCTCTCTTTCATTCCCTCTCACTCTCTCTCTCCTTCCATCCCCCTCTCTCTCTCTCTCTCTCGCTCTCTCTCTCTCTCTTTCAATGTTTCACTGATATGTGACATGATATGACTACTTCCCCCCCTCGGCAATTGAAAATGAATTCACTTTCCGAAACAAATTTAATAAACTTCTCAGCCATAACAAAACATGAAACATTCAGACATACATGGGACTTAGAAACTCTTTTTAAAGAATAACACAATGAAGCTGCTAACAAAATTACAACAAATGCCAGATACGATTTAACAAAATGAGTAAAAAAAAATATAATAATACAACACAGTACATGCAATGCAACACAGTGTTGTACAACTGTTACGGTGTATTACACTATCTACAGCTCAATTTTTGAAATATATTATTTTGTATATTATACAACTTTTCATATTCGCCATAACCGTCATATACATAAACAGAAAAGGCAAACAGTACTTTGTTTCTGTCTCTCTGTCTCTCTCTCTCTCTCTTTATATTGTCCCAACCGAGTACCTGGTATTATGGACACACTACAAGATGCAATTATCAAGAATTTTATATTTCTCATACATAAACCCTACATTGATTAGGGCCTACTAAGATGTCACTGAAAACCACGTAACTGTACTCTAACACCTACAGGCAATTATGAGGAAGTGTTTCCGAAATACCTCAGACTGATTTGCTGAAGAAAGAGAATCATGTAAAATCACAATTTCATTGCCGAGCAGGAGACGAAAGTCTGTGATAATTCCACAACGGCTAAATACTAAAGGTTAATAGCCAAATGTCAAGGCTTAGAAATATTATAAGCAATCTTAAAAATATTGTGCATACACTGCCATTTATACTGATTTCTTTAAAATTTATCTTGCTACGAATGAACTGGAAACTCAAATAAGACAGTTTTTGTCATTAAATTGTGAGCATTGCCAGCGTCAGACACAATAAATGCATACAAAATGTTCACTACCAAATCTTTATATTAAACGTGTCCCCAATCAATTCTTTAATTTAAATGCAGACCTTTTAAAGGCCACTACCATAGCGTCGTTTTCTTGACAAGTCCAGGGAAATCGTTTCAAATCTTCATAAGATTTCATCACTAGGGACTTTTAGATTCGCACGAAGACAATGGGGATTGCTACGATCGACGTCCTTTTAATGCACTGCCTTGAATGGACGTCACACGTATCAGTCCACGCAAATCTAAAAGTCCCTATTATTACGATGTTACCACCGCCCACTGCATTGCTGATGGCTGGATCAACGATATTGCCTGATGCCACTGGAATGGTGAATGTCATTACTTTTTGTTTAAGCTACTGAAAAACACCGTTTGTATAATATAAAGATCGTCCTTCTATTTATAAAGAACATATTGCTAAATAAATAAATAAACAGAATAGTGGTCGTGGCAAAACAAAAATTCAAAACCCTTAGTAGATGAAATATTCGGCTTTGATTTTACACAGTGGAGCAGTGGTCTAAAGGACAGGTCTTTGAATTACGGATTGCATGTTGCGGTTCATATATCTTGTGGTAAGTCATTAGTGTACATTTGCCGCTCCTCACCCAGGGGGTTCCCATTAGAAAGAAATACCTTGAATGCTTTATGCACCTTATCAAGGTAGCTGGAGGGTTTATATTAATTACTTTGTATGGCGCTTAAAACATTAGTAATGGATATACTATTATTATCATTATCAAAGAAAATTTGCCTCACGATGACATATGTGTGGTGCGAAAGTATTACAACCACAAATGGAGGAGGAATATCAAATAATCTCGGTCACGTTATTAGATTCGAAGAACTGACCTGTTTATTTTGTTTCATCAAAATTGCGCTTGGGGTGTTTTGTTTTGTAATTATGTTACCTTGGTGAAATTGCTAATTTCCGTTGCTTCACAACACCTGCCGAGGTTGATGAGGTTTTTAGGGCAAGAAAGACATTATTATTGAACCCCTATGCTTGGTATTGTGAACAGATTGTTCGTTAGAATTATAGAAAAGGGGTTTACGTACAGTTAATAAACAAGGGTGTTCGATATATTGTGGCTCTGTGGACAAAACAGAATGTTCTGGATTCGAAGCTAAGTCAATGCGCAACTCTACGATGACCTGTGTAGGGTTTAAAGTCGGGAAAATTGTATGATGATGATGAAGAAAAGACGCGGCCACGTTGATAATGTTGATGAATGATGATGATGCAAAAAAAAATCGAATACAAACGAGAGAAAGATAGAGAGAGAGAGAGAGAGAGAGAGAGAGAAATATAATGTGTAAACCTTTGCTCATTTTCCCTTTTTGTTAGATTAATTTGTGTATAAAAACCATTGACCTACTTCCAATGATAATCACTAAGAAGGTATACTAATATCATATTAACCTTCTCCCTTCACTATCTGTATGTAGATTCATATAAGCCTCATTACCTTCGTTTCAATTTTAATCGCCCACGATCTTCCTATGAACAAACTAGATCAGAATTGTTTTAGAAACGATCTTTTTTATGACTAGAAAATTTCAATATGAATCAGATCAAGGCAAATAAGTAATAAGCAGAATAAAGGGTAATGACAAACAAATGGAGTGGTTTTGTAATTAGGACATTAAGCCCTTTTCGAATAGGAAGACATATCCGTTATAAATAAAATGAAGGAGGGTGATATACTTTACATGGCTTTATGCGGGGTCACCTCCAAAACTTTTTGTCTTCCTAAGAAATACATCCTGGTAGTTACATGTAGCTGGTGACATAATTCATCTATAATAGGACGTCTTCGTCAAATTGTGTCAGATGTTTACGCCACCATTTTTCTTATTGAAGAAAAGATTGTAAAGTACCAAAAGCATGTGAATTGATATGCGATAACTAGCTGAATATGCAATGTGGTTTTACAAATTTCTTAAAAACATTTAATTTGTATCTTGCCATGATCGTGTTAACCCGTGTGATGGCTTTGTAGTTAAAGATAAAGTTGAGTTCTGGTCATGCGATTGCATTGTGAAAGAAACGTCGTGGAATCGATCGGAAAAGGTTGATCATCTAGCATATGAGTATTGGTGTGTATTGCAAGGTTCTGGAATCATCAAAGTGATAAGAAATTTGGTCTCGGTAAAGTTACAAGCACTGTACACAGAAAAATGTATATGGGACTACATGAACATGTGGCGTAAAAATCCGTCCCGATTTTTATGATGTTATATGCCATATTTAGAATATTAAGGCATTTGAAGAGCAATGCTTTTTCAGGGAACATTTTTTATCTGATGTACTTCCACACTTGCATAATACAATGATAACGCTCACAAATTATTTTTCACCTCTTTCCAGAACTCAACCTTTTCTTTATATAGTAAGGACATCTCTTAGATTAAAACACGACTCTCGTTGACTGTTAATAACCTCAATCGTTGACTTCTGAATGCGAAACTCTTATCTACTTCAAGTCCCAAGGTTGGAATTAAAACAAAATATCCGCTCTTATCAAGCTAAAATCTAGACAAGTATGACGCCCTTAAAGTGATTTAACACTTACCTTTGAAGACAAAAAACACACGATGGCATTGTGATTACTGCACAATGTTGAAATAAGCAAGAAATTGGCGACGAAGAGAAGGAGTTTATCTCCTTGAGATGATGATGATGATTAATAACCTCAAGCGTTGACTTCTGAATGCGAAACTCTTATCTATACGTCAAGTCCCAAGGTTGGAATTAAAACAAAATATCCGCTCTTATCAAGCTAAAATCTAGACAAGTATGACGCCCTTAAAGTGATTTAACACTTACCTTTGAAGAAAAAAAAACACGATGGCATTGTGATTACTGCCCAATGTTGAAATAAGCAAGAAATTGACGACGAAGAGAAGGAGTTTATCTTCTTGAGAGAGAATCTTTCAATGATGACACCTTGCTTCACGGCAATGAAAACGCTAATAAGCAGAAAACTCTTTGTTATCTACAACGACAATTCTCAGTAATTACAGAACGTGATGATCCAATTAATTGTTTGTTACATGTCGCAGGTTTGAGATAATACGCAAATCAGTTTGACGTATTAGATGCAATATTGTGATATCGAGCGAATACCAACAATCATAATGGCATGAAGGTGTAATCAATGTTCGTAATTAATTGTCTTCTACAGACATTGCTCACATACCTAATATCCATCTTTTGTTTCAAACAAAATCCATGAACACACATGTCTTTTGCATTTGACTATTTTGAGAGACAGGCTGAATCGTCATTAAAAACTCTTAAACACTTTAAAAGGGAACAAAAGCGAAAACTGAGAGTGGGTGAAAATGAACAAATTGGTTGCGAATCGTAGTGATGTCGTGGTGATGTTAGACCAGCCTCACGATTGTCCACGATCCGTAGCAGATCGCACGATCGACGAAAGGTCAAATTTCATCCAAATAATAAGATGCAGATAGATGAACATTCTAATAAGGTAAAGAAATGTTCTCAATATAATCTTTTCCCCCTTAATATCATTACAAAAGTAAAAGTGACTACCGCTTTATACTTGCTTCAGTATGTTTTTAGTGTATTTCTAATACGAGCACATTCCATTTCCATACTTTCCGTTTAATGGCCATTCATAACATCCAATGAGAGATGGACACACCGTGGTTATGTTAGCTAAAGTTGAAACAGTTACATCAAAAATCACAATAAAAAACCGGCGATTGACCGTTCAGTCTGGCCTGTTGATATTAAATGGGATCATCTTTCCATACAAAAACATCCTCAGGTAGGCGGGACATCCCCCCCCCCAGGTTTGTTTGCTGTGTTTGATTTCGCTATACAGGGAAATTGTTATCTTATCTGAGGGGGGAGGGGTTCTTCCCATCCCACATTATTAAGGCAGTCCCTTAGCAGGTGGTAAAGCCCTCACCTTCTGGGGGAAGCGACAAGGTTCTTGGAGGCGAGAGACAGGATGCTTTTTGAATAGGAAACTAGTTTAGCCTGGGAGGTTTCGACCGAAATGTTTGCCTTCTTGAGGGAGCTATTTTTCCATCATCAACATCCCCAAGGCATGGCATGATTAAGAACGAAACGGGGTCGTATGTGAATGATGTATGCATATTGAAGGAAGAAATGGAAGAAGGAGGAAGATGGTGAGGAGAAATGGAGCAAAGGTGAAACTCGATTTCCTAACGATAGCTGGTCTTTAAAGGTCCTATGTCCCTTTTGCAGCCTACCTCAAATTCTGTAGAACTTTGCAGGAATTATGAATATGTCATGTATGTCCTATCTGTGAAATTTAAACGTTAGCAGTGTCCTAATATTCAAATTATGCAAGGAAACCAGTGTACTTGCTAGACTTCACTGTCAGAGTGACTGACTGGCTTTTTTCTTCTTTGGTAATAACATACATAAAATGAGCTGTAAAGGGTACATGAGCATTTGCCGACATCATTAACCCACTTCTTGTGATGGCCAAAATTAAACTGATTGAATCTTTGCGCAGCATAAAACTCATGACCATTCGGTACAATGGTCTGAAAAACAAGACTATTACTTATTGGCTCTATAGCTCCTAAGTCGATTTGACAACTACTAGTCGTTATTTTCCCACTTGAAGAAATTTTCAAGCCCCACCTTTTTTAGGGAAGTTCTTAATTAGTATTATCTTTCAAATGCCGTTGGAATTTAACCTTTTCATTTTTTTGGCCTGCAAATGGGACATAGTACCTTTAAAGGTAAAGACCAGTATGGGAAACGCCTCACTTTCAAAAAATGAAATGGAAGCTCTTTATTACCAATCATGTGAAAGAATATGTTTTGACTAATACATGATGATAACAATTTTGCCGGAAAACCGCCTACTAATTGATATATTTGGTAAATTAGTTTATCTATTGGACTGTGAGAGATAAACGCACGTGTCGCGCACTTGTGCGTAGTCCCATATACATCTTTATGTGTACAGTGCCTGTAACTTTACGAAGACTGGGCCAAATTTCTTATCTTTTTGATGATTCCAGAACCTTGCAGTATGGCACACCAATACTTATATGCTAGATGATCAACCTTTTCTGATCGATTCCACAACGTTTCTTTCACGATGCAATCGCATGACCATAACTGGTCTTTATCTCTGCTGAAAGATAATAAAGTCGTAGCCCTGTCGACAATTATGGGTGCCTACATAGCTAGGAGAGAATGAATATGCAGACGAGCAACGAAATTTAAGGAGTCAGAAAGCATCGGTATTACACCGAAATAGGGTACGGATACATTGATCATGATATTTGCCATACTTCTTATCTTAATGGACCATTCACATCCACTTTTTAAAGAAATGAAAATATTGAATTTACTGATATGTATAATTATTGCTATTTACAAATCCTTCCCAAATCACTTTTAAAACTTTTAATACGAAATTGGAATATACACTACTATAGTACTAGAAATGCTGAGAATTTTCACTTGCCACTTGTACATACAACTTCACATAAACGTACAGTATTATAATGGACCTTACTTATGAAGTACCGTACCTCGTAAAATACGTGAATTGAAATTTGTTAACACTTTTGAACGTAAATATAAAAAATACTTGACGGGCCTATATTGATATTAGCTACAGATTTTAACGGTTGTTAAATTCATCATATTTTACATGTAATTGTTATTTGTTTTACTTGGTATTATAGCCTAATTGATTTATATTTGATTAATTGGTCAGCCGCATATAAGGACCACCTCCTTTCTGGCTGCTACCAGCATTAGCAATTTCCTTTGTATTATTCATGTTTGTAAATTGATTCTGTGTATTTCTGTGTTTATCTATGTTAGTAATTGTAATTGTGTGAAACATTGTATACTGCTTTTGTTTTACCCTGTATGTTTTTTATTGCTTGGCAAAATAAATTGTATTGGGCAGCCCGATTGATATTTCAGGTTTCTAGGGACCATCCATCTCAGCCACTGTTGAGATCATTACACTGGCTTCCTTTGAAACAAAGAATAATTTTTAAATTACTCTTGTTTGTATTCAAAATATTCAATAATCAAGCTCCACAATAATACCTGTTTGAATTTATATACACCTGCCAGGGCATTAAGGTCAGCCAGTGATCCTCTCCGTCTCACATATTCAGTTACCCGCACATTAGCCGGTGATAGAACATTTACTGTATTTGCTTCAAAATGTTGGAATGATTTACCACTTAGAATCAGGCAGTCTCCATCAGTTCTTACCTTCAGAAAGGCATTAAAAACACATCTGTTTTGGAATTTGTAGTTGTAAGACTGTTTTTTTCTAATTATATGTATTTATGTAAATAAATATTTGTTATTCACTGTAAGCGCTTTGGGCCTTATGGGAAAAGCGCGGTATAAGTAATAATAATACTAATAATTGAATTGAATATAAAGATTAATGTTAACACTAGAGGGAGTCTGTAATTTCTTAGCGCACGAATAAGCCGTCCTTATCACAAACTACTTCCCGCACCTACTTATGCGCACATTTCGGCAAATAGGAGAATACTGCTTTGTTTGGCAAGCATAAAACAAAACAATAAACGCCATGTCGTGACCAACTGAAGTTAATTTTGCCAAACTCTGTGTAGAGATGGCTCTGCTGTTCCCGCATGTTAAGTCTACAGTTGCACTTTTTGTCATGAAGTTATAAGTTCAAGTCTATTTGGCGTGTTTACGATGAGCGATGGGAAATGGTAGCGGTTGTTGACACTCTCTTGATCAAAATATCAATTCATTTGCTTGCCGTCGATGTCGACTCCTCCAGCTGCTTTTCTCATTATATACACGTCATCCTCTAACTAAATGATAGTACATGGTGTCTCAAAAGAAGAATTATTTAGTCATGCAATTGGAGTGTCAATTTCAATTCAACTTTACACTACAGGACGATTTCGAAAACGTGATTGAGTGAATTTTCTACATAATCATTTAAAATTCTTTGGGATAAGTTCCACATAAGATGCGAATCTAAGGGCATAAACATGAATACAACATTTATAATATAACATCCTAAGCAGTTATCGAGTTTTATTATTATTATTTCCTATTTGTTTTGTTTTTTGTTTAGGCACCCGTCGAGGGGCGCCGCGACTTTTTGTAACACCATGGTCAAGCTATCTCCGTGATGTTCCAAGTTAGACTTTATAACTACGCTTCTAAAATGCTTTTTATCTTTTAAGGGCTTTTCAGGCAGATTTTTATCTCGCCTTCTACGTATTTCATCCATTACCATGTTAACCGTCCCCCGTTCACATCCAATTGTACTTTTTATCCGTATATTTTGCTTTTCAAAGTATAGAGTCATGGCTTCCACTTAATGTCTGATCTTTTGATAACACTTCTTGTTTTCGAATTTAAAGGGAAGTTCACTCTGATATTAAGTTTGTTTTAACAGAAGTAGATAAATGGGAGGAACAGGTTGGTGAATGTTTAGACAAAATCTGATTTAAAGAAAACTAAGTATATTACGAATTTTTGAAACTGCGATCAATCAAACACAAATTGGAAACTCTCTGACGTATCTTGTGAAGTTCCCTCCCGTTAGCTCTGTACTAGCAAACATCAAAAATGTCTATTTTCTCAAAAGAATTGATATAATCATTGCGAATATGTTTCTTTACAATCCCTATATAAAAACAAAATTATTCCATCATCAATAACGAATAAATTGAATATAGATGAAATGGCTATACAGAGCAAGTTGGAGATTGCGAGAATGCAAGATACGTCACAGCGTTGCCAATTCATGTTTCACTGATGACAACTTTAGAAACTCATACATTTCTTATTTTAATCGGAATTTTCTCAAACGTTTATTGACCTGTTCCGCTAATTGAGATCTCTTTGGAATTATATAATTTTATGGTTAAATGAAAAATACATACTTAATGTTTTGTTCACAGATGAAGATTTTTGTTGATACCCTCATTACGAACAGTTTCTATTTTGTCAATACAGTTATATTATTTGCAAAATATTCTATATTTACTTGTAGAATGCTCCAACATTCGGTCATTTTCGAGCTCTTCAGCATTCAGAAAATATGGAACGTACATGTATAGTAGGCGTATAATTATTTATTTCAATACAAATCGTATCGATCTTCATAACAAGAAATTGAAGATATTATTTTAAGAATTTGTTGATGGGTTAACTAGAACAATACATTGTACTATTATGTCATTTGTTTGTACGAACAAGCCAATATATTATGTACGAGAATTGCTTTAATAAATAATTAACAACAAAAAATAACGGTCTATATGTTCAGATCTCAGAAATCGATTTATTACACACCGTATGGACAACGAATTTCACCTCAATTCGGGAATTAGTATTTAGATACCTAAAGCAAAGCTAGTTTAATATTTCAGAATAAAAGTTTTATCTTAAAAAATGGTGTATGGGTCTTGAATGAGTCCTAAATTCTTTATCCAAAGTATAATAACGTCAATATCAGAATACTCTTGAGCATTGCAGGACCTGCACTTTGAAGTCGAATCCATGTAATTTAATATCTATACACCAAATCTTATACTCTTTAATCAAAGAGAGAGAAAGATAGAGAGAGAGAGGGGGGGGGGGGGGAGGGAGAAAGAGTGAGTGATTTGGAGATTCTCTAGAATGGAGCGAGGAACGGTGCGTTTCGTCGAATGACGTCATCAGTTGAAAAGGATTGGAAGGAATAGGTGTACAATTGGTCACTCTAAATACGTCACTAATGGACGTTTGCTGATAGAACAAGCTTTGCCTTCGTCTAGTATCGATGATGACCTTTTCTCTTTTTGAGCAGGCTATTCGTCATCCTGTCTCTTCATATTTTTATTTGACACTCCTTTCTTTCACATCCCCCTTTCTTCTTTATTTTATTTATATTTACCTGTCTTTACTTAATCCAGTGTTCATCTCGTCCGCTTCCTTCCAGTCTTCCTCCTCCCCCCTGCGGGTCTGTGAGGAACACGACCGTTACTGGTGTATTTTGGAACGGTGTTCAGTGTCGGAGCAAATTCGCAGATGAGTTTTCCGGAAAAGATGCCTAGCTACGAGCACACAATGTTCCATTTTAATTGCCCTTATACTACACAACGGATGATATTCGGAACGGTGACAGGAGAGTTGAGAAACACACCCACAACCCTTCCACATCGTACCGACACCCAAGTTGAAGTATCGGTTACATTTTTTATTTTAAAGCGCAATTTGAGATGAAACTATTTACTTCTTAACCGCGGCAAAGACGCCTTGGAGACGTCTGTCGCACGTTAAAGTACGCTTTATATGGCGTAACAGGAGCTTAAACATTAGAATTTGCATTAAATTTGTTTCTAGAGAAAGTGGTGATATATGTTTCTAGGAATGATTCAATTGATAACATCGGAAAGTAACCAGAGAATGCACCAAGGATGTAATGTTGCACGCTGCTCAAGCCTTTTAATGGAGAATGCTAGATATGAACTTGAGATTTGGAATCTCTGCGGACGTTGCCCTTGATACAGATCACAGAGATAAATAAACCTCTAAATAAAGTTTTAGAACTCAAGTATGATCGAATATATCTCTCTTGTTATGGCATATTAATCGCTATATTTAGTCCCATTAGAAAGTGAGTTTATTCTTCTTTAAGCTGCTACCCCATTTCTTATGATTCCCAGTCATGGAATGTGCAGTAGATAAAAATAAAAGGCAATGGTAAAGAGTTAAATGTTGCAAAATTTACTGCTCTTGTTCAACTGTGCATTCAAACTGCGCTGTTGCCCGTGCCTTTTCAATAGTTGTTAACTTAGGTATGATGCTTAAAGAGAAGGTTGAGTTCTGGGAAGAGGGGGAAAAATAATTTGTGAGCGTTATCAGTGTTATTATGCAAGTGTGGAAGAACATCAGATAAAACATGTTCCCTGAAAAGCATGGCTCTTCAAATGCTTTCATATTCCAAATATGGCATGTAACATCGTAAAAATCGGGACGGATTTTTACGCCACTTGTTCGTATAGTCTCATACACATCTTTCTGTGTACAGTGTTTGTAACTTTACCAAGACTTGGCCAATTTTCTTATCATTTTGGTGATTTCAGAACCTTGCAATATACACACGAATACTTATATGCTAGATGATCAACCTTTTCTGATCGATTGCACATCGTTTCTTTCACAATGCATTCGCGGAGCTTGCTGGACATGTTACCATAGTGCATGAATTACAATTTCAGAATTCTGTAGAATTCAGGAAGGAACCATAAGCCCCACTAGCATTTATCACCACAAAACTCTCACTATCTTATGTCAAAGAAAGAAGAGTGCTCTGCATAACAATACCAGGGTTTACCAGTTAATTTTGCAACTTTTCATGTTTGACCCTGCCCCCTTAGTTTGGTGTACTGCTTACCACATGGCCGAAAAATTATAACAAATATAATAATTTATAGCGACATTACAATACTTGGTCATATCACATGAGACGCCAAATTACCAAATAACTTGGAATTGCCGTCGTAGAATAATTTGTATGAGAAGAGTTTAATTTTCTAATTAATTTTCATGTAGAAAACAATTTTAAAAACGTGTTCTACGTTGAAGATCATAATGAATTGAACAAGGGTCCTCATTAAATGCATTGATGTAGAGAAAGAGAGAGAGAGAGAGAGAGAGAGAGAGAAAGAGAGAAAGAAAGAAAGAATTTTTTATATAAATAGCATACTGCTTCGCATAACTTGCAATATGAACAAACTTCATTTTGAATTTGACAAACACGGCCCGCCTTTACTCCCCTTTAGTGTCATGCTGCTATTTAAATTATCGATTGATTTGTCCGGTGCGATCGATTTTATACGTCGTCCACAGGACTATAAACAGAGCTGCTATTTGCACTCCGTGATTTGTCGACCTTAAAAAACCCGACCCCTCCCTCCACGACAAACTAAAACTAGGGACAACAAAATTACAACATGAACTTAAAGGGCGAGAGAGGATTCAAGTAACTTAGAGATACGATTTTAAACTTTAGCTCAAGGTGATCAGAAAAAAAGAAAAAAAGTACCATGTAGATTAATATTTTTATGATATATTATTAGGCAAGACATGGACATGGGGCTTAATATGATATGACGTAGATGTAGATGAAACGGTGAAATTAAGGAAGTTTAGGAGAGAAAGAGGTTCAAGAGAGGGTGGGGGCTAGTGGGGTTGATCAATATTCCAGTGCCTTTAAACACCTTGAGGGTACACAATGTGGGACACACTTTTCTATAAACTAAAGATTCATTGGAAAGAAAAAAGTGGGGAAAATTAAATAAGCTTTGTAAATTCTAGCCTTCAATGTGTAAAATCATAAAAATCTGATATTCCAAAGGTTAATAATAATAATAATAGTGGGTTCTTGTATAGCGCTCATGTCAGTCAGATTTGAACCTCCTGGCGCTCCCGATTATTACCCTGGCTTTAGCACGGCTGCCATACGGCGCTCTAGCATTTCAAGAAATTTAACTAGCGCAGCGGAATTTGGTATTTTATTTCCCCACCTGTCGGTCCACAGAAACAAGTTATCAAACAATTACATCACACACAAACACATTCATACTCAATCAACAAGAATCTAGTCTATCTCGAAATAAACTAGAGAACTAGGCAATATACAGGAAATGTATAGGTTGATTCCTTTATTACTAGCTAATACAAAACATATTTACAATATATTTAAAAAGAATTTGCAACTCCTGGTTACATATTGGCTTAAAACAAAACTAAGTTTGACAAATTACAGAGGGTCTCAGGTTGACAAGGGGTCATTGGGTCGACGACCTTTAGCCTGATCTGAAAGTGCAGGGAAAAACAGAAGTTATTGAAGACTAATGTTTCGAGGATGCTTCCTCTCCATCTTCGTAATAGTGAAAGAGGAAGATGCCTCAAGAAAATCTTGGATGTTGGTATATATCGGATATACCATTATTATATAGGAAAGGGGTCTGAATAGTAATAGTTGGTTGTGGGTGTTGATCCTTGAGTCATTTATACAGCAATATAAGACATTGAAAATATATCATAAGCAAAGTCATGCAAAGTGATAAAACTAGAATTAACAGATAACATACAAATATGAAATATACTTTTATCTTAAAAACTTTCTACCCCTATAGCAATTAACACGAAGCAGTCCCAGAAGTATCGCCCTATAGACCCTATAGGTTAAAAGGTTGAACCTCTGGCAATACTCAACCACAAGAACTATTTGCTAATATAAACAATTTGCTTTCGCCACAAATTTACAACAAACTCTCTTCTATCACTACTGTATGTATAGCTATTCATGCCATACTTTAAAGGGGTTAATCCCTTTTTTCAATACTTATAATAATAATAATAATAATAGGCATTTCTATAGCGCCATCTATCTAGATAATTCTATTCCGAGGCACATTTATTATTACCCCGGCTTTAGCCTAGCAACCGTTTATACAGCGCTCCAGCATTTCAAGGAATTCATTCCTGCCAGGTACCCATTAACATCACCTGGGTTGAGTGTGGCAAATGTAGATCAATGTCTTGCCAAAGGACATTAGTGCCGCACCAAAGAGGGGCTACACGAATATTTTTGAAAATGAAACACTTTAAAAATTAAAATATGTCTTGTGTTAAATTCTTAAAAAATATAATGAGAATTCTTACCCCTGCGATGGTGAAGGTGTACATAAACAGATACATCACATTTATATCGAGTTCGTGCATTAGAAAATTCATTAATATTCAAACCTTGAATACGAAAATCCAGATGATACTTACTATCAAAATGTCATTTAATATATATACTTATATATATATTACAATACCTTGTAATATCCTTATAACGCCTCTGAACGATACAATGATTATTTATCAACAGCTTTATAACAGCATATTGCATGTATTTAACTAATATAAAAGAACATCTTGGATATTCCTAAAAACAACAAATAACATTATCAGGAACCACATGGCATATTAAAATATAAGTTTAACAATATGTATGCATATCTGTTGGAAGTTTTTTTTTTTTTTTTTTTTTTTTTGTATTTCCAGTAAATTTTGCAGTAAATCTTTGTAGTTCAATAGTTTATACCACGTGATCGTTAAGGGCCAAGATGCGATGTCTACAAGATCTGACGGAGCCTTCACGAGACCATATGAGTCTCTTTGATCTTTGGTCATGTGAATTGGTGAACCTTGTGTGCTCCAACTTACAATGACCCCTTGACAACATAGTATTGATTATGTTGATTGTGATAATTATGCTGAATTTATATATCAGTATATTTGTTGCTTCGTAAATGCCTCTGGTGGATTTCACTGAAACAACCAAGGAAAGTCGAGATCGAATTCCATTGCTAGCTGCAGATTAAAGGGACGGTAATAATCTCGAAGTTTTTCTTCTGAGTCATCATCAAGGGTAGGATGCGGACGACCCTTACGTTTCGGGTCAGCACAGTGATAGAATGGACGCTCAGGAACATGCGCGCAATAGAAACCAGTCTGAGGATTCACCCTGAAGTGGTCTCTTTTGTAGAACTTGGGAACCCCCAGAAATGTCTCGACACGCTGTAGACTTGGGAGAGGGTCTCCAATGAAAGCTTCACC
Source organism: Strongylocentrotus droebachiensis (assembly GCA_035222895.1). Lineage (NCBI taxonomy): Eukaryota > Metazoa > Echinodermata > Echinoidea > Camarodonta > Strongylocentrotidae > Strongylocentrotus > Strongylocentrotus droebachiensis. The sequence continues at coordinate 42,084 of JAVYIG010000564.1, forward strand.
GTCTAGAATAAGTAACTGATCACGACTGTAGACCTCCATCAGACCTCTTAAATCGGTAATGTACTGACCAAAGCGCACAAGTTGTTGTCCATCTCTTAACCGTCCCGTTGATACGTCGATGATAGTATCCTTGATGGACTCACGCAGATCATCATCGCGGTACGTAATGGGAAATGATTCGTTGCGTGGCAATCTACCATGGAAGACCACAACGAGCTTGTGGACATAGTCAGAGACGGCACGAGTGAAAGGGTCACGGATGATGACGATGATTTTTAAGTCGTCATCCAGGAAAGCCTTCAAGCGTCGTTTGGATTCAACGGGCGCTATAATATATTGAGAAGTCTCGGCCACCGGAAGCGTGCGCGGGCTTGAATAATACATTTGATCCTTCCATCTTGAGGCATCTTTTTCCTTGAAATTAATGCTTGTAGGAAATCGAGTCTCACCGTTGATAGTGATCGAGGTGTGAAGTTGCAGATATTGCAGAAGAGTCATCGTTCCACACTTTTTAACACCAATAATCACGGCCTTTGGAAGTCGTTTCTGGCAGTTATTCTTTCTCAAAGTTGCGTTTGGTAACAGTTGTATACCGTGAGAATCATAGCGATAGCAATCTCCTAATATAAAAGAACGTTCCTTTTCCACATGGTTGTCAAATTTTGAGTAGGATTTGGACTTATTCTTAATATTTTGAGCGTCTGGTAATATGGGAGGAACCTTCCCTGGGCCGATGGGACGGTCTGAAAGCGTTCGAACCTTCCCTGGGCCGATGGGACGGTCTGAAAGCGTTTCTTTTGTTGAATCATTCTTCCTAGGGCTCAAGCTTGTTTGTTTTGCAGTTTTGTCGACTCGTTTCATGTTCCAAGGCTTTGGCTCATGAGTGGAACTGCTAATAGGGCAATAGACTATGATGGTCAGAATATATAAAATAGTGATGATTGACATTGCGATAACGGAATATGGAACTTTTCTAAACGATGATGACATCTTGGTCCAAGTGACCGTCGAAAGCTGGAAGATGGAGATTAAAAGATTTAAATCTAATAAAATCAGCTATGTACAAAGTTCATCACGTCGCGTACTGGCTTAACATGTGTCCATCCACATTTTCCTGCAGAAAAGAAAAGAAAAAAAATATAAAAGGATTTTTTTTTTGCTAAATGGTGTCTCAGTTTCAAGACTGAGCCTGTCATGTATTTAAGATTATCTTGTGTTTTATAAAGCAGTTTTGATATAGAACTATGATTATAACGATATCACTCGTAATTATCTTCAACTGAGGACTTGATATGTTTTTAATACTTTTTTAAAACTTTTTTAAATTGCATATTCAGTCAGGGAGCTTTAAATTTCTGGTCTCTTGCTTTGATTCTTATTTTTCCCAGTTAACTAAGATTTCTTTGTATGCTTTTCAGTTACCCCTTTTTAAAACGCGCTTTAAATTATTTATAAACAAATATTCACATACGCTTAGCCGACTCAAAAACTTAAGACAGTTCGTCGATTCACTCGCAGATGACCAATTATGAATAATTAATTAATGTTGGGAAAATGAAATATACCTCTTTCATGGTCAAATGAAATCAGTGTACACATTACTTTAACAAAGAGGACAATAATGTGTTCAATACGTTTTTGCTGTTAAAGAATTTTTACATTAAAAAAATATTGTTTTATAATTTAATACCATGTTTATCTACTTTGTGCACATTAAGAATGTATATATAATACTCGTTAATATTTTTCTTTGTTTGTGCTCTCATACACCGAGAAGGGGTCGATAAACTTATAGATTCTTGAATTTCGTACTCACCGACTCACTTTGTACTTCACTGCGATCTCCAAAATGTATCAATGCCACAGTCGATTTCTTGTTCTTGTCAAACCATAGCCTATCCGATATGCGTCGGGCTTTATGGCAAATATACTGATCGCGTTATGGAGACTGACATCGGCGCGGGCATCAGCCTTATTTGGTGATCGATCACTTTGATTCAACCAATTAAATATCATCTCCAGGTTCCTCATCGCTCATTGGCCTATTTTGGTCCATGGTATATATTCATGAAAAAGATTTACAAGGGGTTCGTAGATTTTCTACGAACGAAACAAAGTACATAAAAGAAATTTTTTTTTTCGCATGCACCAGTGATGATAGGCGCTCAGGCTCACGCCCGCGCCGATGTCAGTTTCCATAACGCGATTAGTACTGGTAAAGCCCGACGCATATCGGATAGGCTAGTAAAACCACTGACGCATATCAGCAGAAAAGTTCAATCCTTGGGTATTATTCTTTCATGAAAATGTATAATTTTGTCCATCTACCTCATACACGCAAACTCGGTGTTGAGCAATAATCGTCGAAACACAGACTGTTCTTTCCGTCGTCTCACCGGCCCAATTCCGATATAACTGCAGTAATGTAAGTGTTTTAATTGAGTGGGTCGGGCATATTGCTCCGTTTAGTCTCATTTCACAACGCCCCCTATCGTCAGAGCATTGGTCAGAGTCAGCAGCCTAACATGTTAGCCTATGGACGTTTTTTTTAAAAATCGTTACAAATTCATTTTTTGTTTAAACGAAAAGCACATCCACCCCGACGTACGTTATCGCTAGATCTTTCATTGGAGCCCTCATGTCTCATTGACTTTTGAAAGTTCACCCACCGTAATTTTTCAAAATAGTTTGCAAGCTCGTCATTGCCTATAATACACATGTGAAACAAGTCTAACTTTGCACTCAGTTTGCTAAGCGATTTGAAGATTATAGGTCGAGCACACGAAACATAAAAAGCATGAATTATCATAGATCACTTCTGGCTATTTCATTATGTCCATTTCATCCAACCCCCCACCGTAATTTTTCCATTTAGTAAAAGCAAACATTTTGCCGAGTTTAGCAAAAACATGAATATTCATGAACGGTCAGACAATACAGCCTTTTAGTACGTAACGTATAGTGAATGGGAATGGGCGATGATCCGTTCAGGAGGTAGAGGTCAGTGGTTTGTGCTGGCAATGTTCACGCGAGCGAAAATGAGACAATCGGAGCAATATGCGGGGGGGGGGGTGGGGGTGGGGGGGGGGGGGGGAGGGTCTCAGGGGTTCGACCCCCAACAAAAATCAAGACCCCATTTTTTCTAATAGTATAAATGAGTTTATGCGAGCCACATGTAGAAATTGAATGCTAGAACTCCAACCCCCCAAAGCCCCACCCCTTCCTAATTATTCTCCTCGCCTGGACAACCACTGGACACAAAGTACAAGAATTGGAATTCCTTATAAATTATATGGGGGGGGGGGGGGTCGCAGCAGAAGCTGGATAGTATAATGAGCTACAATAAAGGATATAAAGAACATGCACTCTAATACTTGTCCGTGATGAAATTAGTTGTAGGGTGATAGGCAAAGACAGGTAATGAATTAGGCCTATTCCCATGTCGATCAGTATGGATATCGTTTCATTATCTCCGGATTCGTCTCAAGAAATGGGAAAAGTATAGGCTCAGGTAGGGTATACGATGAAAGAGTGGTTGTGTACAAGACGAAAAAAGGAGGAAAATCAAGAGAGTGAGAGAGTGAATGAGAGAGAGAGAGAGAGAGAGAGAGAGAGGGGGGAGACAGAGAGTGTGTGTGAGAAAGAAAAAGACAGATAGAGTGTGTGTGTGTGTGTGTGAGAGAGAGAGAGAGAGAGGGATAGATATATAGATATAATATACAGAGAGAGATACAGAGAGAGTTACAGAGAGAGAAATTGAGAGAGATACAGAGAGATATATATAAGTTGAGAAGAGAGAGAGAGAGAGAGAGATACATGAAAAAATGCACGAGAAAGAACATCTTACAATAGGCAATTACATCTCCAAACTGTTTTATTCAGAATCTTTGTTGCGACACCATTCGTCTTTTTAGGCTGATACTCTTTATCATATAAACTGTAAATTCATAATTATAATACACGTCAAAGGTGTCTTATTCGTCAGCCTTTTGCAAGAACAAATGTCACTCTGACCTCTTTCCATATCTCTTGCATTAAAGAATGGAACAGTCTGCCTGATGATATAAAAAATAGTACAACTCTTTCTAGGTTTAGAAGGTTATCTAAAACGTACCTCCTTGAAAGACTGACATAGTTTTTATTTGCATCTTAGTACTTTCTTGTTCTGAAATGCTTTTTGACCACTAAGGACCTACTCGTCAGTGTGTTTGCTGTGTATGTGCGTGTGCGTGTGTGTGTGTGTGTGTGTGTGTGTGTGAGAGAGAGAGAGTATTTGTATGTTCTATATTATGTAGCTTAGTATTTTCATCCATTGTATAATCATACGTAACATTCTTTTTACTGTAAATGTATGTATTTTGTTGACTATAGGGCCCCACTCACAAGCTTAGCTTCTAAAGCGGTCCTAAAACCATTCAGTTTATGATGTAATCAAGTTAGAATATGTTGATTGATGTACTATTACCAGTCTCTTTTTTATGTAACAGATTATATCATGCTTTGTGTGGTTTTGGATAAAATGAACTGAACTGAATGAACTGAACTGTCATTGTGCCGTCTTACTACTAGTATTTAGCATATTTGAAAAATACTAGTAAATATGTATTATTGAATTGATTGAACATCATTTCATAAGCGCATTTCACAACTATTCATCATGAATGTTCTTTTTCAATGTTGTCAGACGAGTTGAAATTTAATCATGTGAAAGCGGGCTAAACTGTTGATTGCCAAATGGACTTTCACAACTCCTGGTTTTCATAAATTTGTTTCTACGTCAGAGCAAGTAGCCTGATTGTGATATCATACAGAAAGTACACTGTGACTCGCTGATAATCCATTGAAAGCCCTAATATTATCGTCAATTTACACGTCCGATCATTTTCTAATGGCCAAATGAACCATGAACCGCTAGCAGCGATCGGGTATTCAGGTTTTTTTTCTCCATTTTTAATGCAAATTATTATCCCATCGCCATCCTAACGTCCTAAGAGATATATAGATAGATGAAGAGATAGATACATAGGAGGAATTTTTGTATTTCCTTCATAAATAAACGGGGGCTTTTTTTTTGCTGATAAAGGAAATTTCATGGCAGGTGTGCCCATATGAGCTGGCATTAAAGGAAAAGAAAAATAAGACAAATAAAAACGAAAAATAGATACCTGTGGCCTAAGATGAAAAAGTACATCATAATTTATATTTGAAGTGGAGACACGGAGAAAATAAGGGAGCGGGGAAGAAAAAATGAAAACAGAGAGAAAGAAAGAGAGAAAGAAAGAGAGAGAGAGAGAGAGAGGGGGGGGGGGTGAACTTGGGGTGAAAGATACGTTGACCTCCGGGCGATAGAGGCGGTAGTCCTATGAGTGGTATAAAGGTTGACAGATAACACTGAGTTAACCTCCTTTAGGCGTACCATCGAGATTACATGAGATACACAAAAAAAAAGTATTGTATGGTAGCTGTAACAGTTCCCACAAGGAATCAATATCAATGGTTACTCATGTACACGGAAGGGCGTGGAACCTGAGATATAGTTTGCAGTGAGGATAGATGTAGGAGCGATTAAGTGATGGGAAGCATCGGGTAGAATTGCAAAAGGAATAGTGGATTGACCTAGAAAATGGTTTGACATTTTCTCCGACTTTCTTCGATGTTTTAGGAGGACGATGGTCAAGATGCCTGGAGATAGAAAGACATTAGTCATGACGGATACTCACGACCTGAGGATATTGGTAACAGTTAAAAGAAAATGACGGTTCTATACTTCAATTCAGGGACTGGTTGATATCGAATGGGTATACCTGTCAATCTAATTCAGTTACGAGAATCATAATGGAATGCAATAAGAAAGGAGGTTATTGGGAACATTCGCGTTTAACGCCATGACAATTATTAAGAGCCTCGAAGAAATGAACTCAAGGGAAATCTCAATAACCTTTTGTATCTTCCATACAGACTATGTTCGCATAAAATGTCATTGTCATGTTCGCAATGGGTGACGGACACGGCTGGCTTTTGAGATAATCGTTCGGAAAATATTTGCGACCGGGGTGTTTGCTTTCATCAGCAAAATCATTGTTTGTAACGTAAATATATCATGAATGATTATATACACTGCATGGGTAATATTGGGTACAACATTCATTCACAGTGGCATAGCATGGGCCCAGCCATTGAGGGGGCACTCTCAATAGAAGGATGGGGAGGGGGGGGGGGAGACCGGTCTTACGAAATGAATTGCGATTTATCAAAAGTCCATCGAATAGAGGGAAGGTTAATCCAGAATCTAGCCTATTAAACTTTGATCTCCACCACACCAACGCTACCTCTCTCCACTTACTTGCTACCAGCCGATGATGGCGTGGTCATTAAATTAGGACGCCAGGCTGGGCTGGTGAGCATAATTATGATTTTGTTGATAACGCCATCTTTGACGGCTTCAATCTACGGTGTGGGGAATTATAGAGGACCGGGCAGATTCTGGACGAAGGGAGGGTTTGAGAAGGGTGATATCAGGTTCTTTTTACGTCATTTTTGACCTCGTAATTGATTCCCCCTTCTTCTTTTTTTTCCTATAAGTTCCCCATCCCCCTACAAATGGAGGGGGTGTATCCCACGTTACTGCTTGTCCGAAGACGAACTTTTACCAGTTGCTGTCTTGGAGAAAAAAACAACAACACACGAACAAAAAACTCCAGGGCGATCCTCTTCCTAAATCTAAATATGAATTTTGCCGGAGAGATATTCGAGGAAATTTGGCTCTATTTCTTATGAAGCTCAACAAGGTATCCATATCATCCATCTCACCTGCATGCACCTAATGATATCATCCCTATCTCCTCAGGCATCGGAACAAAATCAGATGTAAAGCTAGTTAAACCTTATCGGAGCCAAAAGATATTTTAAGGAGACAGGATGGAATCGAAGTCATGAAATATAAATGAGAATAAGCAAGAGTTCAAGGTTGTTGGAGCTACCCCAGAGGAACAATCTAAAACAGTGAGAAAGCAGATCAGAATCAATCAATATTATGGGAATTGTCAAGAATTTGAATTTGAATTTGAATTTGAATTTATTAACAACAACACATCACAATAATGACAGTACATATGAACAATCATACAATGCAAAAAAAATAATACTGATACATGTATACATAACATAAGAGTAATGTCGATTGAACAGTAATGGTTTTAAAACGATATGTTTTAGACATACATCTGCATACTATTAAATGTACAAAAGATATATACTTAAATATGCATATTACTATGTTTAGGTGAAGTTGTTAATGGGAACTAGAAGTTAGCACAAGTGTTAGTCGAGCCTAGTTCCATTCTTTGGCAAGTTTTTTTTCTGTTAATTTGTTTTTACATATGAATGTAAAACTTGTTTGTTTTGTATTTACATATATACAGCAAAATAATACAATATCATGTAACTTTTTTTCTTTACTAAAATGAAAAAATAAAAATAAAAAAGCTTAAGCGTAAAGCATTATACTGAAAGAAAACAAATCTTTGAAGAAATAAAATCATCAATGTGTTCATAAAAATGAAAAGGATGTATTAATAAAAATAATCATACACAGAATTTGGAAGTTTAAAAAAAGTGAACGAGAGAGCGATAAAGATAGACCTATCAAGATATATATATATATATATATATATATATATATATATATATATATGATGTTGTATTAAACCGAGATTAATCAAATGATTTTCTGCTCGGGCAGACATGGAAGATGATGTCATTACAAATACATTGACTTATAAAGCCTAAAACGTGATTTTGAATAAACAAGAATGACTAAATCGTATTCCTGAAATACTGTCTTGACTTTGACAAATGTGACTAAGAAAAACAAAAAAATAATACAACGGGTAAAGCCGTTTTAAAAGGCTCTGAAGCAAAAGGTTTTCCATAAACTTCGAATGAATAATTCCTGCTTACTCGGATTCAACTGACTTCTAACTTGATAAAAAGCCTCAAGGCAATATTCATCAAAATAATCATCAAATGCTCTAACCCTAACTGTAATAGGTGTCAATATATTCAAACCGTACAAAATACTCGACTCAATGAATACAACAAAATCATTCGTTATGACCTATCCTTATACATTTTGAACTCTTCAAACAATAGAATAAAACTTACGACACTCCGATGCGCTCCATACTTAATTTAAAGGGACTGGATTAATTGAACTCATCATTCTTTTTTAGAAGACGGGACAAATAGTCTGGCTAAGCAGACTAGCTTTTTTTAAACCGCCAATGGCGGGCTTTGGATAGAATCAAAGTTAAGTCTCTCTAGGTTTCATCCAGTGAAGAATTATACGAGGTTGTCAAGAAGGGCTTCCCTTTGGGACCTATGCGTGTCTCCTTTATCGCTCCAAGGGGACCACGAGAAAGAGCTTTCCTGCAATATCTTCAAGTGTTAGGGGTATATTGATACTGAGCCGTGACGCTTAATCTGCGTAAGTCTGTCTCTCTGGTTATCTAAGATATTACGAGGAAGAAGAATTAAAACACGAAAATATGGTTTTCGGATCTTTTTTTGCGGATTGTGACACGACAACCTTCTCAAATACCCATCGATGCGTTCGAGCACGAAGGGCATCTAAGTACGATTACACAGTGCCACTAGAGAGCCGTCAACGAGAATCTATGAGGTGTGGACGCAATGCACTGATGACAATATAACCACGAAGACGAAATCAATGATAATAAGCATGTTGGCTCGGTGGTAAAGCAATTGTATCGTAACTGGGAGGTCCAGGGTTCGATACCAAGGTATGTCTTTTGCTAACTCCCAATCTTTAGATCACACCGTTTGTAACAATCTTCAAATAAGATTTCAGTCTCTTTATATAATTACCCAATTTATATTATTCATATAATTTGACTATTTTACAAGTTTTGTACGTCATTTTCGTGTTTTTTAACAATTATTCAAGTTAACAGAGCCCTGTGGAAGAACAGCTTTTTATATATTTTATGTCTTTCGTACTTTTACTATTATCATAATTCATTGTACACGTATTTTATGTGTTACTTTAAGATGATATGCTTGTGTAAATATGTGATTCAAATAAATTTACAAAAACGCTATTGATCCCCAATTACTATAAAGGTATGTCATAAAACTGTAGGTATCACCTGCATGGTTGCTTTGTTACAAGAATATACATGTTTTCTTAATTGTGAAGTATCATGAATCGTCACCACCGCTTGTAGCAACACTTCGGTAGTTGTTACCACTTCCACTGCAATATCTATCAGTACAACCATCATTGTCATTACCATGATTAAAGATATAGTTTGAGTTCGGGTCATGTTAGAAGCAAGTTGGAAATGCATATGAATTTGTGTTTAATCAGGTTCTGAAATAATCAAAACGCCAAGAAGTAGACTCAATCCTCAACCATGCTGAAAAGCCCCGTGCGCTGCCAAATTAAATAACAAATAGATCTACAAACAAAATTAATGTGACCATTATTTTTATCGTAATCATTTGATAATGAAGGCATTCTATAGGTATATTCCTTCTCTGATATTTTTCCAAACTGACGTAAAAAGAATGAGAGAATCTCCCAAACTTTTTTTACACCTTCACCACAACTCGACCTTTTCTTTAAAGTAGACACACGAAGAATCAAAAGTGTTTTGAATTGATGCAAAACTCATATCATTGCGAAGGGGAAGCCTTACTAATCAAATACAACAACTCTCCTCTTCAAAATATGTTTCAGGCCCGCAGTAATCAACTCTCAAAAATGTTAGTTTTGAGATCCAGATTATCTGCGTTCAGCGGTCCTTTGTAGAGCGTCAATATTTGTGACGTCACACACGGGACTCGGCTGGCTAGCTGCAGACTAATACACGCACGACTCCGGTATGCGGCCGGTACCGAGCTGTTTGTCCAGGGTGTGACGTCACTATTCAGAGCTCGCTACGCTCGTGTGTTTGGCTTACGTTCGGAGGCGCTTGGGGGTCTAAGAAGGGTCTTGAAAAATTGCATTTTACGCCTTTCCATGATATCTATATGATTTCTCAGCAAATTATTCGTGTTTTTCAAGAGAAAATCTTTCCATCCATGTGTAATTTGTTCTAATTATCAGTTGTTAGTAAATTTTCTTTGTGTAGCTCCTTTAAATATCAATGGACGTAAGTGCCGGTATGGGAGTTCTAAAACTCTCGATTAAGAGTCGAGTGAATGAACCACTATCATGACTATACTCGGGTGTATCTTCCTTGGATAAAAACCAAAAGACACTTGTCTATCGTATGTGTTTACAAAAATCGACGAGGAAATTACCCACTCTAAGTAGAGTTTTATCGCCTGAAGCGATTTATTAAGCATCGTGCCGTTTGTTATCAATTTCAGAAATTTATAGCCCCTAGAAATATCACCATGGAATAATTTTTGCTTATCATAATTTGGCTTGTAATGTTGAGACTCCGGGGCACCGTCAATATGCGGTAAATGATTTTTTTTTCTCCATCTCCAAAGTGAAAACATTTTTAGGATGAATATTCTGTCTAGTATTAAGCCAGGCGCACACTACACGATCAAACTGATCAACTGATTTAGGTTCTAAATAATGATAAGAATATCAACAACCGGATTTTTAGTGGATTTGCCTCTTCTTATAAGAATATTTTCTTGTTTTTATATTGCTGTTACGCAAAATGAAAATCTGTTTATTAAGATTCGTTCAAATGTATCTCGTATTAGCAGAAGTCATCTTCACCTTTAAGACCGGATATAGTTCCTCGTACCTCTGGAAAACATCTTTTGATTAGTGAAAAAGACACCTTGAATAAGAAACACTACATCGTTGTTTGACATTGGAAGCAGACAGTTTGTACTTGGGAGCTATAATTAGAAGACAAGTCTGCGATTTAAATTTCAATGTGAAGTATGATTAAAATAGAATTCAAATCAATTCAAAGTTTATTCAACACTCTTCATAAAAACATTTAAAACATACAAATACAGAATGGAGTTATGAAAAAAACAAGAAAGTGATAACAAATACAATGGCAATTTATAAGAGCATTTGGGATAGGCAAAAAGGAAGGATTCCTTATATAAAAGCCTTCCCCTAAAAACACACATACAGGAAAACGAGAACAAAAGAACGGAACAAAAAACAAAAAAACATACTAAAACTTACTATCATGCACGATCAGAATAAAAAAAAAGTCAAAATTTGCCTATGCTATTAATACTGATTATTATACTTATTTAACAGAAATTGTTTATATTTAATTTTAAAAAGATTGAGAGTTTTGCATTATTTTATTTCCTGAGGTATACTATTCCATATTAATGGTCCTTTAAAAAATAGTGATTTTTCATACAAGTCGTTCTAATCTTGGGGAGGTGATAATTTAGGGCATTTCTAGTATTACAATTATGCACATCACAATTCAAGTTAAAACATGTTGATAAAAAAGTAGGCAAATTGCCATTAAAACATGAAAACGTGAAAACTGCAATATAACAATTATGCATATCGATTACATTTAAAATTCTAAGTTTACAAAATAAAGGATTACAGTGAGCATAATATTATGAATAAGTTATAATGCGTATTGCTTTCTTTTGAAGCTTAAGTAACCTTAATTAAAATTTGCCCATGCAACTATACAGTAATTGATATATTGTGTTATTTAAGTATGATACAACATTTTCAGAATGTTTAAAGGTATTACAAAGTTTTGGTATGGGGTCATGAATTTGGTTCAAATGAATATATTGGAAGCATATGCGATTATTAAGTATTCAGTGATAATTGTCGAGGTTGAAATCGAGTCTAAATTTATGAAATATTCAATAATAAACTCTTTATGTTAAATAGCTCCCTCTCAAGGTCAAGATTTTAATTAAGCTATACAACAATGTTTCTTGACTAAAATCGACCGATTAGCTATTCCCGTTTGGAAATTATACATCATAACTACATATTCTGAGATTTTCATGGTCGCAGCTACCAGTGTACGGCCGTAGGCGCTATTTGAAATTCATCAACATTTACCGGGAGTACCGGTAAATTTGTATATTTAATTTTTCTCGAAAGCAGAAGTGTTATGGGGCCTAAATTTTCTAGTGCTTATAACACATCCACATGGGCCTCTAAATATATCAAAATTGTAAAGAATCACTATCCATCCAATTTTCTAAATTTCCCAAAACTTTGTATTACCTTTAAGGGATAACAATGAACTTTATATAAAATACCAATATTTTTGCTATTTTATTACACACCACATTTACATGCTCATGCCACTTCAATTCATGATTAATTACAATACCTAAAAACTTAAGATTATCTACACGTTCAAAAATTATGATCATTTACTCGTAAATGAATGTTGTTAAAATCAATATTTCTATTTGTAAAAACCATAAACTTAGTTTTATCATAATTTAAAACCAATTTATTATATAAAAACCAATTAGAAAGTTTCAACATTTCTTGCTTAAAAACATTTTGTAAAACCTGGACATCAGAACGAGACATAAAAACACTTGTGTCATCAGCAAATAAAATAAACTTCAGTTTATCAGAAATATCGCACATGTCATTAACATAAATAATAAATAAAAGAGGTCCAAGGATGGATCCTTGAGGCACTCCACATCTAAGTTTTTCGATATTAGACTTATCTTTATTTATTTGTACAAATTGGGTTCTATTTTCTAAATAACTTTCAAACCATTTAAAAGTTACTCCACGAATACCATAATGATATAATTTTTCAATAAAATAGTGTGGTCTAATGTATCGAATGCTTTACTTAAATCTAAAAAAAGGCCCATTAAGATATGATTATTTTCAAAAGTTTTCAAAACATTATAAATAAAATGCATAATTGCATTAGATGTAGAGTGCCCTGGTCTAAAACCATATTGGCATTCAGTGATAATATTACACTTATTTAAAAACATAAAAAGTCGATTATAAACAGCTCTTTCTAAAATCTTTGAGAAAACAGGGACTACAGATATAGGTCGATGATAAGAAACATTTTCTTTAGGACCATTTTTAAAAACAGGGATAACCTTCCCAATAAACAAAATCACGTGAAAATCACGTCAATATCAAGATATCGACGTGAGGAGAGTTACGTTCTTCAAACACCTGACATTTACGTAAATGTGTTAATACGTTTATTGCACTAGGTAACCTAAAACACACGTACACTAAATCACGCAATTGTCACTGCAATATCACCATTATAATAACATGATTATCCCTACCTTGGAGACCATGGTTTGTAAACCTAATACTCCCGTGTTTGTTTGGTTATGAAATTACATCTTCATAAACGAAATTATCGCGTCACAGAAACACGTGAAGCGTTAGTGATAGTTTTTAGTCAAAATATCTGCGTGAAATTCACGTGAATATTACGAGGCTGACTTGAGATGAATCATGTTCTTCATTCACGTGGAATTTACGTCGAAGAGGAAATATGTTACTGTAACCCGCGTTCAACCCAATAATTACGCAAATGTTACACAATAAATGAACCAAAATAATGACGTTCTCATCCCGTTTCTGAACATCGTGTCTTGGATCTTCCATAATTACGTCCAGGCCGGAAGCAGTTTGGGATTAGAGGGGAGGGGGGGGGTGCAAACATCCCAGAAGAGAAAGCTAGTTGCAACTGGTCCAGTTGATGAACCAGTTAATGCCAACTGGTAACCCTGGAAATTGAAATGGGCTAAATGAATCAGACCAGTTAGAATTCAACTGGTCTAGCTGAGCCATTAGAACCAGTTAATGCCAACTGGTAACCCTGGAAATTGAAATGGGCTAAATAAATCAGACCAGTTAGAATTCAACTGGTCTAGCTGAGCCATTAGAACCATTTGGTAAAACTTCCAACCATTTGAACAGCAACAACACTTCAATACTGGTACGTCTGTATTTCCAATGTAAAGGCATTGGTAATAAGTAGACTTACATAATTTAATTAATCGAAAAATTTTCATATACTTTTATTTTATTGAAATTATTTTAGTTATAGTTAATGTTTCCCTTATTCATGTTTAACTAAATGTAATTTATACGAAGTAGCGAAATGTCCTAATAACAGGTAATGTATATTTGTAGTATTTTCGAAATGAATTGCATATAACTAAATCATCAGTAATTAAGAAATATGCTGTAAATTCAGATAAATTGTTTAAAAAACATAGATCTGCACGCACCCCATATTCAATATGCAAATTAATTGGTGTCAGCTGGTTCAACTGGAAATATGCCAACAGTCAGTCATCAACTGGTGCAACTGGAAAAAAGCACACTCCAGTTATCAACTGGTGCAATGAAAATATGCCAACAGTCAGTTATCAACTGGTGAACATAGCAATATGCCAACAGTCACGGGATTATCACCACGGAACTTAAATGGTAACTGTGAAACCATCAAGAAACCCAAGAATAACTCATTTTCACACCTGGAAAACACGGAATACCCAGCTTATATTAATAATCCGTTTGAGTCACGAGATCATCACCGCGGAACTGCTGGCAACTTTGACTACCATTTAAATAGGTGTTTTAAGACACCTAATAATGACTAAATTTTCACACCTAAAAGTCACGTATGCTCAGCTTAGATTAATAATCCGTTTGAGTCACGAGATCATCACCGCGGAACTGCTGGCAACTTTGACTACCATTTAAAAAGGTGTTTTAAGACACCTAATAATTACTAATTTTTCACACCTAAATATCACCACGGATTCACAGCTTACACTCTAAAAAAAAACTGCTCAATTTGAGTCAAAATGTTACTCTTTTGAGTAGTCAAAAGGGAACCACCCGACTTTTGAGTAAACTTTACTCAGCATGTGTTGAGTAACAAATCTACTCATCTGTTGAGTAAAAATATTACTCAATAAAAGACTAAATCTCTACTCAGTTTGAATGAGTAAACCTTTACTCAATATTTACTCCTTTGTCGAGCGGTTCCCTTTTTTACTCAGTACTGGGTAGAAATGTAATCAACTCATGTCGAGTAAGAAACTGCTCATGAGTTGAGCCAAATTTTACTCAATTAACGGTACATGTTTTGACTCAAATTGTTTGAGCGATTTTTTTGCTCAAATATTGAGTATGATGTTTTCTGGGTAACGCTTAGTTGCTCAATCAATATTGAGTAAAAACATGTATTAAATTAAGTACATGTTTTTACTCAATACTGATTAAAACAAAGGTAGATTCAACTAGGGTTTTAACTTTTTGACTAAGGGTTTAACTAAACCGCTGATTAATATTGTTCTTTTTTTAACAGCTTTTTGTCAATAGAGAATATAAACCATAATTTTGCCCGATTTCTAGATTTAGCATTGATTTGAAGTTCTTGACTCACACACTATGCAAATAACATAAAGTCAACGACATTTTAAATTCAGTAACATAATTTGTGGACTTTAATTTCCAAAATAAGTTTGAATCACAGTGAAAACTCAGAGTTCTCTCATCAATGAAAGACTCTCATTGTTAGTCCATCTGTACTAGGGTCCATGGTTTAATAAGATCCGTGGTACGAATTCCATGAATGAGACGATCAAAGAAGTCCCATATGACAGCTGCCTGGGCAGGGTAATCCAGCTGTAGTACTTGAAACATCTTGTAGCAGTAGTCAACTGCTGCTGTCCATGAAGAGCATGAATATGCGCTTCTCTCGAGGACTACATAACAGTGTCCTGGTTTCCTCGTGCTCCTCAAAGCACCAACAAACACAGTGGGCTCCTTCCTCTGAAGGAGGCCAGAAAAAAAGTCCAAGCAGGTTCCTTCCTAAAATGATAACATTTGGATATGTATTTAACATGGTAGGAATTAACAAGGTAGAGGTTAATATGTGCATTAAGTTTCGATAGGATGATAACAATTGGTTTTGATAAAAAGAAGATTGTCTTTTTCGGGGGGAAGTTGTCCTACTCCGAGTCCTAGGGGGTGGTTGTCTTCAGGGGGTTATTTTCTGGGGGGGGGGGGGGGTAATTGTCCCACTGGTAATTGGCCGATTGCCCAGGGGTAATTGTCCTAGAACCATCTGCATCAATAGGCCTACCCCAGGCCAATACGTGTTTAATACAAATACAATAAAGTAGGCTAGCTATTAGCTATGCACGCTCGCCCTTAGAGAATCGCCCAAGTTCAAAATCACATTAATGACATCGACAGTGACAACAATAATTTCACAATCTTGATCAACACAGTGTCCTTGAGACTTGACTAAATATCACACGGTAGCTCTTTTAATATTATCATGAGGATTTCTTACCTAGATGTCGGTTGGAGCTCTTCCAAGCTCGATCCATGAGGTCAGAATTTCTTCCCAATGTGTCACATCTATCTCAGTTCTTTCGCATCTTTCTGCACGCGCACATGCATGCACGAGACATGCACATGACGGACAATGAAAGAGTACAAAATATACAGTTCCTAGGTAGACAAAGGAACATACAGCTGCTATTATGTAAAAATGTGTAGAACAGGTGTCACTTGCATATTGACAGCTAGTTGCACTTTCCATCGATCCAACTTTCACTCGCACCCGAGGTAAATTCGGGTAAGAGATCAATGTTGAGTTATTTATCACCTGCCGCCGCGTAATACCCAACCGTAGTTTACTCAAAATTGACACAAACGAAGTTCTTACTCAATGTTGAGTCATTGATTTACTCTTTATCGAAGGTAACAAATTACTCGGATGCCGAGTACCACTAAATTTGACTTCTTACTCCAGCTTGAGTACTGAATTGCTCATTTTGTTACTCAGCTTATTTTACTCGCTGACATTAAGAGTGTAGATTAGTAATCAGTTTTAACTACGTGATCATCACCAAGAAAGATATGGTAACTTTGAAACCATTTAAAAAGGTGTTTTAAGACACCTAATAATTACAAATTTGTCAAACCTAAAAGTCACGTATGCCCAGCTTAGATAATCCGTTTGAGTCACGAGATCATCACCGCGGAACTGCTGGCAACTTTGACTACCATTTAAATAGGTGTTTTAAGACACCTAATAATTACTATTTTTTCACACCTAAATATCACGGATTCACAGCTTAGATAAGTAATCAGTTTTAACTACGTGATCTTCACCAAGAAAGTTATGGTAACTTTGAAACCATTTAAACTGGTGTGTAAGACACCTCAGAATTACTAATTTAATATAACCAGAGATTCACGGACAGAACAATAAGACGATTAGCCGGTGTAAGTAACGTGATTATTACCATCAACCTTGGATAACCTGTGAAACCAATCGATAAAGGTGCTTACAAGACCAAATAATTACGTATTTATCACCACCATCGGTTAACGGACAAAAAACTCGTTGCTTGGTCAAGTGGTTATTTGGTCATAAACACTTGATTTACAGAGGTAAGTGGAATCACGTTACTCCAGTCACGTGATAATTTGGTGGTTTTTAGGTTAGATGAAAACGTGAACAGGAGTACCTTTTTTGTTTAAATGAAGGCACATGTCGATAACGTTTAAATCTAGTTCAAAAGGCACTATACTTTAAAATCACTTAAAATACACTCCCAATAGAGGTTACTTTTTAGTGTTCTGTTTATTGGGTTTGTAAGTTTTAATTGCTCTAGTACTATACTTGCAGATAAAGAAACATTAAAGATTGCACGAATGATAGACTAATCAAGAAAGCATGTGTACAAGGGAAGGTGTACAAAGGGGAATATGGTTTTCATAATTGTTAGATACATAGTTTGTTGTGGTTATGGAACTAAGCGAAGAAAGAAAATAATAGGTAGATAGTATCGTCGCCTCACCTGATTCCATGACTGATATACAGCAGGTTGAGTGCCTTGTGTTGAAATAGGTTTAATCATGATGTCAGATGAGTTTAGTGTAAATAGTCGAAAAACACTCCAAAGCAAGACTATCGCTGAAATTTACATGTACAACGAAACGCAAAATTAATTATACATCTTTTCGTTTTTTAACAATAAACTGTTGTGTGAATTTATACAACTTTCTTTATTTGCACATGCTTTTCGCATTTCGAAGACTGTGTGAATTACTCAACTCCACATTTAAAACAAGTGTTCTTCAAACGTTATGCAAAATTTCCATTGCCGTATAATAATAACACGCGTAATGAAAAGAGGCATCGATTGTTTGTTCTTCTGTTCTCTCAATTTGGATATTATTCCATAAAAAATCCAAGATTGTGCATTTTCTCAACTTCTTAAGATGTGTACGAGGAAATTATACTTGACATTTAAAGATTATAACAACCTGAAACAGGCGGAAAGAGGGAGGAAAGAAGAGGGAAAGGGAGGGAGAAAGAGAGAGAAAGAGAGAGAAAGAGAGAGAAAGAGAGAGAGAGAGGGAGAGAGGGGGAGAGAGAGAGAGAGAGAGAGAGAGAGAGAGACAGACGAAGAGACAGAGAATATGGGATGAGAGAATAAAGAAATATCATGGACATACCTGTACTCGGCCCATGGAAAAACAGAGATATATATATAGAGAGAGAGAGAGAGAGAGAGACAGACAGACGAAGAGACAGAGAATGGGGATGAGAGAAGGGAGAAATATCATGGACATACTCGGCCCATGGAAAAACAGAGATATATATATATAGAGAGAGAGAGAGAGAGACAGACGAAGAGACAGAGAATATGGGATGAGAGAAGAGAGAAATATCATGGACATACTCGGCCCATGGAAAAACAGAGATATATAGAGAGAGAGAGAGAGAGAGAGAGAGACAGATGAAGAGACAGAGAATGGGGATGAGAGAAGAGAGAAATATCATGGACATACTCGGCCCATGGAAAAACAGAGATAGAGGTAGAGAGAGAGAGACACACACACACAGAGACATAGACAAACGGAGAGACAGAGAATGGGGGATGAGAGAAGAGAGAAATATCATGGACATACTCGGCCCATGGAAAAACAGAGATAGAGATAGAGAGATAGAGAGACAGAGAGACAGAGAGGCAGAGAGGGACAGACGAAGAGACAGAGAATGGGGGATGAGAGAAGAGAGAAATATCATGGACATACTCGGCCCGTGGAAAAACAGAGGGAGAGAGAGAGAGAGAGAGAGAGACACACACACACAGAGACAGAGACAGAGACAGACGGAGAGACAGAGAACGGGGGATGAGAGAAGAGAGAAATATCATGGACATACTCGGCCCATGGAAAAACAGAGATAGAGATAGAGAGAGAGAGAGAGAGAGAGAGAGAGAGATGATGAGAGAGAGAGAGAGAGAGAGAGTGCCGGAATACATGGACGAATAGTGTGCAAGAATGTGAATTATGGGCATCGAGCCGGTTGCACGTAATGTGAAAACAACAATAATAATATTGAGGAGAAGGCCATAAATCAATGACAAAAACTGACACAGGGCCTTAGGATCGATTGATCCCACAAGGTTTCTCTCTCAGAGATCTATCAGATATTATTGTTCATCTCATCTTTAGAAGGTTTGCCTTTTTATGAAACGCGAGATGACATTGACGCCGTGATCATACCCTTTGCATGTTTTGGATAATAATTTGTTGATCGAATTTGTGGAACCGATCTCACCGCTATTGTTCCGATGGGAGGGTCGGCATTTCGTAATGTGGATTGGGTCAATCTCGAAGAAATTAACTCAACATATCAGATGACGTCGGTAATCTTTCACGACAGCTTACCCGACGCACCGGATTACCTTGATCATGTCGTCAGTCAAAAAGTTTATCGTAATAGTGAAGAAACGACAACAAGTGCAATAAGAAGCACAATAAGTATATACACAACTATTGACTGGATGGATCGTTTTAAATCATTTTGATATTATTTGCTATTCACATTTGCTTCCTGGCTGAGATCATTTCGTTAAAGAACAGATTATTTTGTTATTTGACAAAGACTTCAATCTTCAATTTTAGGACATCAGGAAAAAGGACGCCTCCTGACAACTCCCTCAAAAGAAGAAATGCGCTTTAAACGTCCGTAGAATACAAGGAAATAGAAAAAAGGCAACTTTTCACGTAAACGCATTTAACGATTTTTTTTCTTCCTCCTGACTATCTTCAATATGTCTGCTTCCTTAATTTGCCTATTTCTAGATTCACCTTCAAGCAGTTTCTATTCTTTAAAACATGATTGTTTACGTCTGGGAGCCAGCCATCGAAAAAGTAACATAGGAACGTGCCTGAGTTACTGCTTAGACATGGGCTCAACCTCTAGAATAAATAGCTTCCTAGTGTGAATCAGTCATGGGGGAGAGGGTAAATACAAACTTTCCTAGCGCAGCCAAAGGCAATTATTTATTTTTTTCGAACTCTTTTGTAACTTAAGCATCAACCTAAGGACAAAGACAGTGCAATACCTCATGATTGCCGTGCCTCTGGCTAAACAACTCTTTCCATATCTTTCTCTTCCTACCCATCTAACTATCTCTTTCTTCGATTTACTATATTGTTCAGTCTGAATTTGCCGGTATGCCTCATCTGTCTCGGTATATTTCTTTTAGTATTATTCATCTATTGATCAGGCCCCCCAAATATGCTATTTATATATTCCTCTACAGGGGATAGATCATAAAGAACCATAGTACAGTTTTATAAAAAGAATACGACTTCCCTAATTTGGAACAGATAAGGGAATATAAAATGGAAATGAATAGGTGATGTGCGATTACCTAGAAACCTATATATTGGTCAATGTGTTGTAAATTTAAACAATGAATTGTAATATTGTTTGGCTTCTCGAAACAAAAACGTAGCTGTTCTTTCACATCTAACGTAGATGACCAGAAGACAAACAAACAAACAAAAGATGAAACAAACAAGCAAGCGGCAAGAAAAGGGAAGGAAAAACAAGCAAACGACAAATAAAAAAACAGACAAAGTGTCAAATAAAGAAGCAAATGACAAACAAACAAACAGACAAAGGGACGAACAAACAGGCAACCGAGAAACAAACAAACAGACAAAGTGTCGAATAAAGAAGCAAATGACAAACAAACAAACAGACAAAGGGACGAACAAACAGGCAACCGAGAAACAAACAAACAGACAAAGTGTCAAATAAAGAAGCAAATGACAAACAAACAAACAGACAAAGGGACGAACAAACAGGCAACCGAGAAACAAACAAACAGACAAAGTGTCGAATAAAGAAGCAAATGACAAACAAACAAACAGACAAAGGGACGAACAAACAGGCAACCGAGAAACAAACAAACAGACAAAGTGTCAAATAAAGAAGCAAATGACAAACAAACAAACAGACAAAGGGACGAACAAACAGGCAACCGAGAAACAAACAAACAGACAAAGTGTCAAATAAAGAAGCAAATGACAAACAAACAAACAGACAAAGGGACGAACAAACAGGCAAACGACAAGCAAACAAACAAACATACAGACAAAGGACGAACAAACAAACAAACGACAAGAAAACAAAGAAAAAATGGTCAAACTAACAAGCAAATGACAAACAAACAAACAAAAAGAATATGACATTTAATGGTAATGCTTAAAGTATTCACATTCGTAAAACAATCTACCAGTCTGCTCCTTGTTTATGCTTTCTAGCAAAAAAGTATTTAAATGGATTTTTTAGGCACATACGAGTATTACTTAAGAGATGACAGGGCAAATAAACGGAGAAAGAATTAAAATAAAGAAATAAATAAAGAGAGAAAGGAAGTAAGAGGGAAAATCGCGGGGGCCAAAGCGGATTTCGTGAGTGTTTTTGTAATTATTGCATTTATCAATCTTGACGACGGATCAAGTAGGGATTTCCCCTTCAAGAATCCAAATGATTAAAATATAGAGGAGGCTCACAGCTTGCTCTTCATCACACAGAGTGTGGTATGGATTCTGTATTCTTATAAAAACAAGAAAGAAATCTCCAGCTTTTATACATTTATTAAACATTGAACTACGAGCACTGACTAAGGTTTGAAAGGGGCACGGAAGCTAAGGGCGACGCCTCAGATTGTATTAAGGCGGCATAGACCTCAGCCATTATTGACAAGAAAAACTAGCAAACTATAATACAAAATATTACTGTGAAAAATTGTGTTTTAACAGAAATTCTCAGGAAAAGAAAAATTGTTTTTGTATTTTAAATCCTGTTTTGCCCCCCCCCCCCTCCCACGCATCCCGATGCAGATTATAACGTGGGGGAAAAGATATAACGGATCCCCGTTCTTTTAACCAATTGACTACTGAGTTGTCTAATTCCCATATAAAGCTTAGTGCAAGAACCACGAGTTACCCATAGCCAAGCCGTCCAGTTTTATAGGTCTTACGAAACCATTAAAAAAAGTATATAACTGATATCAAAAGGATTATCTTGCATAAAAATGTAACAGAGCCCGCGATTTACAAACAAGTATTTGACATATACCCTTATCACTGTTCACACCTACGCAAATATAAAACTAATTATTCAATATCAAATTTAGGAATTACGTATAGTATATTTACCGCAAATGCATACAAATTGTTATAATTAACTATGTGTACGTAAAGAGAGTGTCACTGTATTTTTCAAAATGATTCCTAAAATATGCACGGTAGTGTCCATTTCAGATAGCTCGTGGGTATTTTTCCTTCTGTGAGTATTTCAAATTATTTTTCAATGCTGGGTAAAGATTTGCCTAATTACAGAAAATTATTTTGTCGGATTTTGTCAGAAAATTCGACACTGTTACATTCATGTTACATTGCACAAGGACAACCGGCTTCATATTTGGCCTTAATTTCTATTTAAAAACCCGATATAAAAAACAAATCCTTCTATGGTTTTTGTCTCATCTCATTTCGTTGGAAATAGGATAAAATTTAGAATGAATTATAATTTTTTTAAATTCTTATTTGCTTCTTGAAGAAGAAAAATTCAGCAACTCTTCCACAATCCCCCCCCCCCCCCTCCCCCTAAGCGGCTCCTAAATGATTGAGTATGCTTGGTGGCATGTCAAATTCTTTAAGGTGATAAATAATAAATGCACTTCACGTTTACCAGTGGGTAACAATAGATTTAATGTTGGCACCCTATATTAACTGTGATGCTGACAGAGTACAGAACGTTTTTATATTATTCAAGACAACGTTTCAATGTTTATACATCAGCACGTGCCACCTTAGGGTTTTGTTTCTAGTAAAGGTTAAACTTACCCAGGTCAAGATTAAACAAACAAAAAAGCAATTTGTGCGCTCTCTCATTTTATTTTTGTCAAGCTCAAAGAAAAACATTAATGAAATTTACCTTGGAATGAAATACTCCTCAAATACCCTCTTATTGATTATGACGAGTTGAATAGTTGAACATTTTGATCCGAAAGTTCAACTACGGTTGGTTGTGTAGTCCCGTATACTCATTTTTTAGTGTATAGTGCTGTGCTAGATTGAATAAACTTCTGTTCATTTTGATTATTCAAAACGCTTACTGTTTTCGTAAATTCTTGTGTTCTAATCAACCTTTCCCAATCGCCTTCACACAGTTTCTTTTAAAATGGAATCAAATGACCAGTATTTTTAAGTTCTTTATTTAAGTTGAAATCAGAAAGTGTTTTGTATCCAGATGAGTAGCGTTAATAAATGGCAACTATCGTTATTTATTGTATTTGCAAAAAGAAGAAAGTTAAAGCTGTGTAAATTTGTTAAATACGTCGAGTGCCTTTTGGTTAACTCATTTCCAAGGGAGGTTCATGAATGCCTATTTTGCACTTTCTGAAGGCATATGTACGTATGGAAGGGAACCAAGTACAAATCTCATTTCCTAAGGAATGTGTCAAGTCTATAGGTTTATCAAAGAAAAAGTAAAAAGGGGGAATGGTCTGCGGACACAATAACGTGCAACCACTAGACTTCAAACGAATTTCATTTACCCTTTTCTTTAAAGAAAGGTAATGAACAGGGATAAAGGAATTGGAAGAAAGAGAAAGGACCATGTTTTCTAATCAGGACGTAGGCCTGAAATTGTCAGATGAATGACACTTGGAAGAAGAAGAGAATGAGGGAATGTGGAGGGGAATTATTGAGCGAGGCGTGGAATGCGCGCCAATCATTAAAATCGATGGTGAGAATGTGGCGAATTTGACACCCAAAATGTGTCGTCTGACACCAACATACAGACGGGTTACCCGTAGCAACGGACTTTCTGTTTCCATCATCATATCAAATTGCTGCTCACCCCCTCACCCCAGCACTACTTCAGATATATTAGCCTATCTACGAGGAAAAGAGAGAGAGAGAGAGAGAGAGAGAGAGAGAGAGAAAGAGAGAGAGAGAGAGAAAGAGAAAGAGAGAGAGAGATAGAGAGATAGGGGAGGGTGCGATGGAGGAAATAAAAAGGCTAGCAGCACTTTTAAACAAAATGAATTACAAGGTGGAGATGAAACGAAGTCAGTAGCCAGAGAGAGAGAGAGAGCAAGAGAGAGAGAGAGAGAGAGAGAGAGAGATGGAGGAAGGGGAAGGCCAACATCACTTTAATAAAAAAAAAATCGAATGTAACAATAAGATGAAGCGACGAGAAAATTTAACGAAGTCAATAGCAATCAGTTTGATGTTTAATAGAAGTGTCCTTATGACAGATATGAGCGCCAAAGTGATACACTGGTATCCAGAAGTGCAAACATATTGTCAAAAACGATGGCCAAGATTATACATTGTCAAAGAAAACATGAGAAGCTGTGCCAGTGAAAAAGGGTTGATTTTGAACCCCGAGTAAATTTAAAAATATAATTCTAAAATATATTTAAAAGACAAATTAAAAGAAAAATATTTCATTCTTTTATTAATGAAAAGGTCGAGTTCTGGTTGAGGGGAAAATAATTTGTGACCTTGCTCGTTTTTTTAGAATGTCATTTTGGAAAAATGTTATAGTAAATGTGTACCCTGAAAACGATTACTCTACAATTGCACTCACATGCGAAGAAAAGTTGGACCAAATGTTCATGCCACTTGTCTTTAGTCCGATATATGCATTTATTTGTGCAGTCCAGACTTTGTCACTTCCCCCCCCCCCCATTTAAACACCCCGCAGAGCACTGCATAATAAACCTATCCAAATTACTTCCAGACAGTTTCTTCCATAATGCAATAGCATAACAAATAATTTATTTGACTTCACTTTTCGAGCGGTTGCGGATTTCGGGTGACTGAAAACCTTTCAGTGCTTCTTGTTAAACCTAAGGTGGTATACTTTCAGTACAAAAAAGAAAAATTACCCTCCCAACATGTTCAAATATTTTACCCAAAGGCACCTGAACAAATTAATGTATCCCCCCCCCCCCACCCACTTGTTCATGGAGTTGTCGGAAGTGTCCCCCTTTCTTGCACCCCCCCCCCGAAAAACTTGATCTGTCCCTTTTAATTTTTCAACTGCCCATAACCTGACAACAATCTGTGTTGTACCTCAATTATGTTTTTCTTTCCTTTCCACTCTGCAGCATCGGTCCGGATTCTCTAATGTACCACTTGAGGAGAGACTTAAAAGCTTTGGAGTGTTTATTACCAAGAAAACAAAGGAAGAGAGGACATAACGCACATCGAAGGGTTACCTAGATTTGAAGAAAAAAAACGACCTAACTGAAGGTACCGATCCATTATTTTACAACAAAAAAAGAAGGGGAAATTGGAACGATGTGCACCCATTGGCCTAGTTTTATCGGATAAAATCGGGACAAGTTTAATGGGTGGAATCTGTGAACGTGCTTCTCCAGCATTGCTATGAAGGGGATTTATGTGTATAAGTGAAGTGAGGTGAACTCTAAATGCATCATCTCCTAATCTTTCATCTTGTTCCCTCTATTCATACCCACTGATGCGATAATGCTCCAATTTTAACCAACAAAAAACAGAACAAAAATTTGTCCTAGTTTTTACGTTGTCATAAGCTGCTGCGTACGTGCCATTTTCTCCGTTCATTTCGATCGAGAATAGAATTTAAATGTACCTTCAACATTGTATATTTTTTTGTAAACAAAATGCTTCACCTTCATGTGTCATTAGCGTGAATAAAATAACCGAAATATCAGATAAAGGAGAAATAGTTTCTGAAAATTACGACGAGGATGAGGGAGAGGAAAGAATTGACAGATCATGAAGATAAATGAGATATACAAGTAACGCACTTTTTAGAATCTGTATTTCAAATTTTGTTTGTTGTGATAGCTATCTGCAATAAAAAAAAAAAAAAACCTCTGAGGACAGAAGTGGATCTACGTCATAAAAGCAATACCTGAAGTACTCCCATCCTTTTCTATCTACATCATGACCAATTAAATTGTTCTGCAGTGGCCCATCCAAGATAGTGAAATAGAGGTAATTGCGGGGGAGGGGGCGGTTTCTGCGCGGCGCCATTATTGCGTACATGCCGCGGAGTTAGCCAAACAATGGGAAGGGCGTGTCCCGCCCATGCCACTCAGCTTTCCTCTTTAATATTTCATTTCAGATGTTGTATATATATGTATATATATATATATATATATATCAAATACTTCATGACAATGATAATTATATTACGGTATTAAGTGTTTCACCATTGAAAATATAAAGAGAAAGACGTCATGAACTTTACTTCGTTAGGGGCGATGTGGAGGAGTATGCCCGATTTCTCACAGACATAGTTCTTCACCAAAATTGCTTATTTTCTCCACAATTTTTAGTTCACTGCCCACAAATCCTTACAACCGTTCGAAACATAAGTTATCAACAATTATAATTTCATTATTATTTTCATGTCTAACCCTATATGGGACCACTTTATAAGTCAACAGAATATGGGCCATTGCACCCTTTCAATTTGACTTGACGTCTGTAGGTCTTACCCCGTCTTACCATAGCTAACCTCTTGAGACAGATTCCCTACTCCCCTTCGACGAGAGACCAAACCCGAGATATTTAATGCATCCATCAATATTATTGTGGAATGAATTATTTTAAACCGGATAGCGCTTCCCTCCGGATATGACGCTAATCAATGCTAATCGCTGCATGAAAACACTAAACGAAATCCGATCCGGTAATGGGAAAAATTACCCGGGCCTTCTCTCGGCAATTTAGCATGTCCTTCACATTTTACTTGCAAGCCCCTCGGTTTCATAACTTTTACAAAATGTGGTTTTATTTTTTTCTCCCAAACCCCTTTTCTCATAAACATTCCCCTATGTAGGTTTAGTTATTAAATTCCCGCCATCAAATTGATCCCGCTTCGATTCATTAAATCCGTCGCCCGGTGGAACCGATTTCGGTATTACGCGGTTGGATTCCGTTACGGTGTCGCAGGTGGTAGCCTGCGGGTAAGGCGTCACGGCGACACTGTCAAGGGATCTGGTTACAAAGAATCGCTGGTATGTTCAAGAGGGATTTGTCTGGAAGCTTCATCTGCAGAGGAAGGAAAATAAAGATTGGCGGGGAGGGAATAGTTATGGTTGCGGCGGGTGAAGTTTGGCGCGTGTGGCAGGTGTATGGATATGTAGGGGGCATAATGAATAACCTTCATTTTATTTAAGGATGTAACTTAACTCCAACAAAAGAAAATGATGTAGAGGGCCTGTGTTTTCTAATTGTCTTGCATTAACTGTTTAGTATGTTAGAAAACACAAGGACTAAAAAGCATTGGAGCTTAAATCTGTGACCACGCTTTACTGGATTATTGCAATGTGCCAAGTATGATGTTGATAATTATTGTATTACATGTTCTTATATTGTGTTAGAAAAGAAACTACTAAAAAACTACTTGTTGTATTCGCTCATCGAATATGTATTTTTCCTCCGCAAATTCCGAATTTTGAACATTTACGTCACAGCATTAGGGTTGTATACAAAAGAGAACGAATATTTGGTTTATTTGGATATACGAAACAAAAATAAATGGATCTGTACAACCCCTGTTTGGCAAGCAATAGATAGACAAACGAAGTGGACTATGAATTGTAATGCCTATTACACACGAAGCGTAGTTTCCATAGAGGCACGTGACAACCCAAGTTACAGTCTGTAAGCAGCGACTCTTTTCGACGTAACTTCTTGACGTTGAAGTGCATTTCGACTGTTGCACTTGAGGAGTTTTCTTCAATAACTTTATTACCTACCTGAAGGGAAAGAGTGCACCTGCATGTCAGCTACCCAAAGGTTTCACCCTTCATTCACGTACGATGTGAGCTGGTCCAAAGGTAATGCCCTTTGTGCAGTCAGCTCTCTTCCCTCGCCTACAAACTGACTCAGCTGACGCAACTTAACAAATAACGCCTCGTGTGCAAATGGCATTGTATTCACGCGTACTGTGAAACTAGACTACTCCAAGATGACTCACATCAGCGGATCATATTCCTTGGGTGCAACTTAAGGATGTAGGCTCACGATGTCACTCTCGCATTGCACATCGTAGACTGCGTCTATGCTGACGCGGCTTAACGTCAGGAAATAATGCCTAGTGTGCATGCAAATGACGTAGTATGAATATAAACTACATCATGATGCCTCTCACCGGCGGATCATTTTCCTTGGGCGCCATGGAAGGATGTAGGCTCACATCTATGCATTAATGCTCACCTCAATAAAACATAGTATCTAAATAAGATGTGGTAACACGTTAAAGTGCACTCCTCCTTCAGTCTGGCATCTATGCTAACAGTATCCTTGAGCTATAACCATGTTCGATAGAACCAGATAAGAGTAGTCTCTTCAATCCAGACATCGAATATTTTACTTCATTGGTAACAATTGGCAACACTCGAAAAAAAGTCTTTTAATCAATATGTATACCTTGTCGTTAATAAACATGCCTTATCATAACTAGAATATGGAAACAGGATCTGTAAGCTTTTCATGAAGGTCATAGTTCAAATCATCATCTTTCTTTAATGTTAATGCAATCTGCAGGTCTGAGAAAGAGAATATAACGCCGATGGTTGTAGGAAACCCATTTTATGTTTTCCCTTGTAGCTGTATTGATCTATTTACCAATTGGTGCATGTCATTTCAAGAGGGGTCGACGGCCCGGCATGGAGTTGGATCTTCTTTCCCAACCAACATCACGTTCCCACTAAATTACTGCTTTCTCTACCGATATGTTATTTGCCGTAAACTGGCAACAAGAACAATTTTTGGAGTCTCTGTTTCACTTTACAATCTCTATCATATCAATAATCTCATCTGCAAACGAAGTGTCTTTTGGATTGTGTTACACCATGGTTACACCTACGCTAATCCAGCATAATATTATGCAGGCGCCAGTAAGTTTAATATCTGCATGCACTTTTTTAGATTTGCACGTCGACAAAGTGGACTGCTACGTGTGACGTCCTTTTAAGGAACTGACTGCTACGCGTGACGGCCTTTAAAGGACGTCACACGTAGCAGTCCACTATGTCGACGTGCGAATCTAAAAGTCCGTAATAACGTCTCATGTAAACCACGACGGTCTGGGACGTTGTGTTCTCACATCTTCTTTTTGACTTCAAGGTAGATACTGTACTAGAAACACTATGGTCTGGCATCCGTGAAGGATAATTATTACTTCATAGATCGGATGAATCTGATCTGTACAAAAAATTATCGCTTTTATCCTCTTTACTTGTTATACTGATTATGGAAATAAAGTGTAGAATGTTGTGTTATTTGATGTATTAGTCATTTTAAAAAAACGCCGGTTGAATCTTGTTTTAGATAATATTCTAAAATATTGTAGCAATTGCTCTTCATTCCGATTAAGGAATAATACAAAGCTTTGCATATAAATACATTAAACTATTGGAGGTCTTATTTTTTCAGATACTGACAGGGAGATAGAAGAAAGGGACATTAAGAAAGAGAAAGAGATTTGATAAAGAGAGGAAGAGAGAGAGAGAGAAAGGAGTGATAGAGGGGGAGTGGGGGAGGGGGAGAGGGGGGAAGAGGATGAAGAGAGGGGAGATGGGGAGAGGGGGAGGGGAGACATAAAGATAGATAGAAATGCAGTGCGAAAGCCAGTGTTTTAAAGGGTTGAGGAGAGGGCGACGGGAGAGATAGAGAGAGATCGAGAGCGATGACATCTGAAAATAACACACATATTCAGTCGTTTTCTGGGTGAAATGCCTCAGGTGGCGTTCATAAATATAGGATGCAATCAAAATATTGATTTCACCATCCCTTTGCACCTTAGCTCCGCCTGACAATATGAATTACAGATGATGTGATATGACAGACTTAGGTTGCTGTAGGATCTTTCATTAAGCCGTATTCGTACTGTACTGTCAGATTGGGTTGGTGGACATTTAATTACCGGAATTTTACAATAACATTTGTCCCTAAAATTATTATATATCTATAGCAGCTTACAAACAAGCTCAAACTTGTAAGAAAAAAAATTAAAAAAATAAAAATAAGGCGGCCCATTATTTCTTTTTTTTTAGTTAACTCCCCGGGAGTTGCAAGTCTAAAGATAGATTCGCACAATGATTCCAATTTAGGTTGAATTTCGATTTTTACCTCCTGGTATCGCATGAGTATTGCTAACTCAATATCCTTTCCTAAATTCAACAGGATTTGTTTCCGTTAGTGAGTGTTTTTGTGTACAAGGTTGTTTCATAATACGACTAGCATACAGTTATCACGTTGAGATCACTATGGTGTATCGTTCTACACCGCCCAGGGTAGAAAGACACACTTCCGCCATACGCAAAGAGATTAGATTTCGCAATTCATTTTGTTCAAGAGCCATATTACATGTCCTATTTTCCAAAAGTGATCCGGTAAGTATGTCAAACTTTAGTCTTAAAGAGAAAGTTGAATTCTAGTAAAGATAAACAATAACTTGTGAACTTTCTGAAAATGTTCGTGTCCTTTTGGAAAAATATTGTAAATGTGTCCCCCTGAAAAAGGACTGCTCTTCAAACGGCCTCATGTTTAAAATATGGCAAGAAATATCTGAAAAGTTTGAAACAAAAATGTGTGTGTGGTCCCACCTGTCTATTTCTGTGTGCAATGCATGTGATATTGAGTAATATTGAGGCCATTTATATTGGATTATGATCATTCCAAGCACTTACAGTATACATCAATACCTATGTATTACGCAATCGACCTTTACCTGTTCCTTCCGGTCAGTTTTCTTTTTACAATCTTATGACCAGTACGAAAGCATATCTTTAAATTGTAGACGAATTTATAAAAGACGATGTATTTTCAAGAAGGAATTTCATTTGAAAAAATTGAAAGCAATAGATATGGATTTGTGACTCACCTTGAGGAAATGTTACAATCTAAAATGAAATACTGCTCATGTTTATAAACATAATTAACATTTGTATCTGTTTGTTCATGAGGCCTGCGGACATAGTCCGGCAATAAAATTATATGAAACTGAACCCTTCGTGTTTATATTTTCACCAAAAGATCGTGAAAGTCAACGAAATTAGTTAAATGAACCTCCGACAGAGTATAATGATGTTTTTGGTTTTTTTACCACTTCTCCAAATAATAATAAGAAATAAAGAGAAAAGTCGAACAGGAATATGGGGAGAAAACAAAAAAACAATAAGTAACAATTGATCCTCAGGGGAACTTTTCAACTATTAGCATGATCAGATTGGGAATACACTCACAGTGTTCACCAGAGGGACTTTTTCTGTAACCTTTTAAGTTTTTAAAATTATGCGAGAAAGCGAAGCAAGGGAATAATAATTTGACACCTTTTTATGAAAACGTCCTCAATCAGTTTGTCCTTTTCAATGAATTTTAAAGTACATAACATGAACAAATCACAAAGTCACTACTTCGATTCCGATGATGAGATGACGGTTTTGAACATTCATAAACTTCATAATGTGCCTCGTGCAATAAATTGGGAGGGGATACCTATCTATACCAGTCTCCCTAGAACGTTACGATGCCGGGAAAGGGAATGCAACACAATCCCTTTTATATATTGAAAAAGGGAGGCTGCGTATTAAAGATAAATTTGAGTTCTGGTTTAAAAAAAAAGGAATTCTCACAGAATCAAACGAAACTTACACTGTATGTTCACGATTGCAAATAAATGTTATTTGCCAAACAACGTTGGTAGAAAATGTATACTGGCTGAGTAATGAGCATAGAAAGTTAAGGAAATCAAGGTAAGTATAGGCCCGACACCATTTGTGTAGTCCCATATACATCTTTCTGTGTACAGTGCTTATCACTTTACCAAGACTGAACCAAATTTATTATGATTTCGATGACTTTGCAGTACACACCAATACTTACATGCTATATGATCAACTTTTTCTGATCCATTCCACACCTTTTCTATAACAACGCAATCGCATGACCAGAACTCAACTTTATCATTAACCTGCGTCTATATCTCTCTCACCAACATTTGGATGAACCTTTTGTTTTTCATTCTTCGTGAAGGTGAACTTCTGTGATGAGGACGAAACAAGAACAATGAACTCTTTACCATCCTTCATTGTCACTTTAGAGTGTTTCGTTAAGATTGATGTAGAGAATGAACGAAAGGGTGTGCAATGCACTCCAAATCAGCAATAATGCGTGTCACGTGTTTGGTTAGGTGAGAAAGGTTCATTCACACTCACGCAATTCGTGTCGCCTCTCAAGCCACCTGTTCAATCACACCCACATCCGATCACATTACGATGTCTTCATCCCCCTTTCATTTTGTTTTTGCACTGACATTGGTCCTGCGAACAGTGGTAACCGCCTGACTGCTGCCACATGGTAACACATTCTTGTTATAGAAGCCTATAATATCATTGCCGTTGTCCATCCCGTTCAGTAACACCCTATATATAGGAAATAAAAATGTCTCGACATTTTAGTTCATGCGATGAGAAATATCTACGTGTAACAAAACGCGGCGTGGTAAGGACATATAATTGAGCTGCCCATAGGCTGAAAGATATTTCTTTGTGCTATGAACCCGGCGCAAAGTGAGATGGGTCACACCGTATGGACATCATATTGAAATGGCATGTCACTGTCCATACGCCGACATATCTCACTGTGCTATGAGACGCGGCGTGTGATCTTACACCATATGGACAGCATATTGACATGGCATGTTACTGTCCATACGCTGACATATATTATGACACGCGTGTTACGAAACGTTGCACGTGACCGATCTTACACCGTACGGACAATGTGGCTCAATAATGTCCAGTAGAATCCAGATACAACCCCGTATGGACGCTCTCTACGACTCTTTCTTCTCAGGCAGCTGTGTGAAGAGAAATGAAGTTATTCCAACTTGAACTCTGCTTCAACTGACGTCAGATACTTCAACTTTGTTGTTCTCTGTCACCCTTAATGTGTCGCTACATGTGATTCTACACGCCTTATGGATTGTTCTCTCCATTTTCCATGGTAAACATTAATTTTACCCCATGAGGCCTTCATCTATGGATCCTTCACATGTTCACCCCCTCAAGTAATATACTCGAATGCAGCCGGGATACACATCTATGTCGTGGGTGACCGGCCATCAAGTGTACTTCAATCTTCATAGCCTACAATGAATTAAATTGAAATGTATTGAGGCGAAGAATATAGTTCGTTCACCTATAAGACTACGAAAGGTATGTTCAGGAAAAGAGGCAATAAATAACCTTCTGGATATTTGCATAATTTTCTATATACAGTTCATCTAAATGCAAATAAAGTATTGAAAAAGTCTTTAAGAAGTAGATCTACATACATTTTCTGTCGAACATTTTTTTTTAATTTAAAGACTCAATGCGCATCTAATTTTAAATTGCCATTAGATTGTAAGCTTACATTAGTCAAGTATACATTTGTTTATCGCAATGATCTTACCCTCTCGGGCTCTGATGGTCAGGTAGTAATATTCATAATTTCGAGAGAAAATGATTTTAAATCATTCTGAATTCTTTATCATGTCGTTTGTGGATCATCGGTGTTGATCAGCAACATGTTAACGTATTGACGACAAATTTTCAACAATCTCATGTAACCTGTTTTCTAGTGCTTTATCTGGACGACTATTTATTATTAGTGCTTGCTAATTATTCAGGTATTATACTTCTATTCTACTAATGCTATTTGACAGGTGTCTCGGTCTCGTGGATACGTCGTCGGACTGTGGATTACACGTTTCGCGGTTCAAGTCCAGTCATGGCACTAATGTCCTTTTGCAAGACATTAATCTACATTTGCCACTCTTAAATGGGTACCGGAAGGACGGACTTATTATTATTATTGAATATTTGGTTTTACGTTGGTTTTAATCGGAGAGTATTTTTTTTTTTTAATCATTACTAGAATGCATGTTTGTCTTTATTCGGCTTATAGATGAATGTGTTGTCCTTTAGACTGGGCTTTGGGCAGGTATCGTTTTAAAAGGAAATTAAGATGATATTTCTGTTTGCCTCTAGAACTGGATCAGTTCTTTTATAATGACACACAAACATACAAATGTCGATTCTTATCAAATAATTAGCAGACTATACATAATAAAACAGACCAATTCACTGGCCTTGGGCGGGCTGTCCAAACACTAATCGAAAATATCTTATTTTTGCAAGATACGTGACGCGGACTCGGACTCACTAATTACTTTCTTTATTTAAATCACAGTCATTTTTCTCCCACCTACACAACCCACATTGCAAAAATGCCTACAACCTGCTCTATTTATACATCACTACCCTATTTTCTGTATGTTTATTTATTTATTTAAACAAAATGTCATTACTATTAGTTTTTTTTTTTTGGGGGGGGGGGGGTTGGGTTCTGTTTTATTATTTTTCTTCAAGAAAGTGGTGAGAATAGGCGACCAAACTATCGCCATAGATCAAAGATTACATAATGAGTTAAAAGTATTTTCTAACAATATATAATCATTTCTTATTAACCAGTGTTTGAATATTTCTATTTATCATAATACAATTAAGGTAAATATGTATTGAAATTATGGAAATAAAAACCTCGCTTGAGGATAAGAGGGAAAACAAATTATATCTAGCGTCAAACTTATCATTTCTTTCAGAGTTATGTTTTCATCCAAAGACGATGTTTGTATTATAATGGCAGCGCAACATGATTTTCTTGTTCCGAAACCATGTTTACAACACACAATGGAATGAACTGCACTTTGGCCCCCAGTATACAAAGACTTCATATTGTAAGTAACCTTTTTTTTATTAAGGACTGTCCTTCAAATTTGCTCCCTAGGAAATAATCCAACAAGTGATAACCAACATGATCAAATGAACCAACTGTAATCAAACCTATGAGCTATCTACCTCCAGTAATTGAACTATAATGGCTCCGATTTACGTCACAGGATATGATCATTTGGGTCGAGAACGCCTTCACATAATGCCTTCAATCTCATGTTTTGTGATTCCTTCATTGAGCATGGAATATTGGTTTGTACGACACACGTCCAAGCGGAGGAAACTGACACTTTCCTACACTAACTAGCCTCCTCGCTTCAAACCTTGACCAAACATTATTAATCCTGATTATAACCATTGGTTGGCTCAAACACCCAGCAATTACCCCGAAGAAACTCAGACTGCGCAAATTGGATTTGACTTCTAGCTGGTGTGCTTTATTCTTGAGAAGTCGTAACAATTCAATCTGTAAAAATAAATAACAAGAATACATACAGACATTTAGCACATGTAAATAAATACTTGTGTATTGCACTTAAATTTCTGTGCTTGTGTTTTCATTTATACCTAGCAAAAATAACTAAGTCTGTAAATTATTTCTATAATTTATGCTCACTTATCTGAATACTCTATTACACTGAATAATTACTTGAGTGCTTGCATGATGTGTCCTTTCACATACTAATGTACCTGTCATAATAAATGACTAATAAAATCAATCTCTATAGCTAAACCTCTACGTACTTTATCCTCGTAAAGATAATCTTTCGTATTAAACAAATAAGAATTTACTTGTAACACATATGCTATATTTGTTCTCTGCAATTCTAACAGGATTAAAATAACTGCTTTCTTTCATAAGCATCGATTAACCACACTTTGCTTATTGAACTAACCCAAATCTATAATACTGTATTACATATCCAATACCACGACCCTGACATTTCTTTTCTATGTCATTTTAACCCAATGTGTTAAAACACGCCCACTATCGGTAACAAATCTACAATGTGACACGTCATTCATGCGCACTCTCATACGTGTTAACTCACATGAATCTATACCGTTCAATTAACCATGTGACTAATGTAAATTAAATTGGCTAAATTTCATCTTATATTTATACTTTGAGCAAACTCACTTCTTTTGCAGGAACTCTGGTTTAACGGGAAAACATTCCTCGTAACAGGCACATTGCATCTTAAGCCAATTTCTGATGACAAACAGAAACACATAAGGGTTTCTACACCGACAACTGTACCCGTTCGTTGTTATTCTGACACACACTAAATACACGCTGACATTAATGGTGGTGTCCTCAAAAATACAAGGAAAACATTAAGTATGGTATCTTACAAGTACATCTCAATCAAGCGGACTTATAATAAACATGATACTTGTAACTGATGATAATGCATGAAAAAAGTATATTTATGTTCATTCAACGAAACAACCATAAACCTAACATGAATCATGATTGGAGCCCTCACCCCTATCCTAACCTTAATAAAGCGCGGAGCAATAGATTGACTCCGGAGATATTTACAGATTTATAACCATTTGGTTGGTTGTGTATTGTAATGTGGTTTTATAGCGGTGTAATTATAATCATCATATCTCAATCCCATTTGTACAGTCCTTTACTATCGATAAATTTACGTACACTCATTTATGTAAATGCTTAATTTTATTGGGTCAACCTCCCGATGTTTAATGTTCCACGATTGGCACTTCTACGAATGCACTTACTGCCTTTTCAGTAAATG
Organism: Strongylocentrotus droebachiensis; assembly: GCA_035222895.1. Classification (NCBI taxonomy): domain Eukaryota; kingdom Metazoa; phylum Echinodermata; class Echinoidea; order Camarodonta; family Strongylocentrotidae; genus Strongylocentrotus; species Strongylocentrotus droebachiensis. The sequence goes on from JAVYIG010000564.1 coordinate 78,995, forward strand.
CATTCCACATGACATCTTGTGAATTATAATCGAGAAATAAACTGATATCAAACCTAATTTTGGAACCAACATTATTAAAAGAATGAAACGGAAGAAGACCAAAATATTTGCAAATCTGATAAAATGTATGAATTTGAGAGCATAGATCTTCAGTTGGAGATTATTCCCAATTTTGCGAAACCCCTGTATATAAAGGGGCAGAAAAGAATACATAGAGTGCAAAAAATAACCTACATATTATTTCATTTAATAAAAAAGGAATATATTTAGACGGCGCATCATATTACACTAACCCAATCGTTTCCACTTAAAATGAGTTCTAATTTTTCAGCATGCTTCAAAGAAGCTGTTGGTTTTCTTTTATTTATTTATTGAATGACTTCGTTCCTCTCCTCTGCCTTTTCTTTTCCTGAGATTGAGGTTGATAAGGAAATCTTAGAACAGGGGATATAGAATGATAATACTCTTTTGAGATGGTTCAACATGTAGCGCTTTGTAGAGAAAAGATTCACGAAAGCTTGAATCGTGGGGAACGTAAATAACAGGAGTATTTTCGGCCTCCACCTTTTGAAGATCCTTGATCTGCTTCTGCTGTAAAAAGGGCGTAAATATCAAGTTGTGGGCGAGGAAGAAAAAGAGACCCGATAAGAATACATCATTTAGTTACTAAGCGCGAGCAAAAAATAAAAAATAAAACAATCTTGATATCTAAATCGGGATTCGCAGATTGCTCAGAACTTCGCACTTGCAACCCAATCCATGCTTTGGGTGAAAGTTTGATTTAAAAATAGGAGTATTGCTATGGGCAAACATTCGATTTTTATGAAAATAACTAGCGTCAAAATAAGCTAACAGTAAATTCAAAAAAAGCGAAATAGATCAAATCTTATATAAAAGTACGGTTGCTGCGGGTTGAAACTGTGCCACTTAACTTACAAACCTACTGTAAAAGAGGTGAAATTGATCGTAGGGTAGGTTAATGATCCTTCTTACACTGTAAATAGATCTTCACATAGAGTGTGTAATGTGATGTTAACATTTGTAATTCACAAAACTGTTTCAAATTACAAAAGAAAAGAACAAACAATTATAATATCAGATCTAGAGCCTTCATCCTTTTTAAATCACTGATTATCGTATGATATCATTACCTGTTGATTAGATGTTATGATAGATTTGATTACAATGAAAATCCTATTGCGATGTATGGATAACAACAAAAGGGTTATGTGCCCCTAGTCAACCCTCGCCTTCTCCTTTCCAACATTATTAGATGGAATATAATATTGAGCCGTTAATTTTGTCGTCGTCACCTGACAGACGAAATTAAATTTGGAAACGTTAAACCTTCGATATTGGGAAGCACATACTCAAAGGCATTGATTGATCTTTAACACAAATTTGAGGAGGGGTGGGGGGTGGGGGAGGGGATGCGGGGGGATGCATCAATCTGGATTATACACATCTTAGTATATCATCAAACAAATCTCATAATGTTATTGTGAGTAATAGTTTTAAGAACATCAGTGGAATATTATAGTAATAATGACTGCTATGATAGACATAGTTGTTTTTATACGCTCAAGGGGAGGTTACATGATCCTGCTATCGCCCCGAGGCGTGCCGAGGGCTGATAGCACGACCATGTAACCTCCCCAAAAGCCTATAAAACAACTATGCCTCGAATATTAAAGCAGTCATTATAACTTTTATATACCGAAAAGGGTCAAATAATACATGTGCGACTTACCAATCATGGTAATCAAGTTTATTTACGCTATCAAGACCTAGTGTGTCTGATCGCGCACAATTCGAGTTTGTGTGCTAAAATCCTTCCAATTGAGATTGCACGCGTATACGTTAAATGCCAAAACCGGTCAATAGTCTTTTGAAAGGTGGCTTTTTTTTTCTCCAAAAGACTATTGACCGGTTTTGGCATTTTACGGAAATGGCTAAAATCACGACTCCAATTTCGATCAATCAGATGGCTGGATTTCTAAAGTGAGGTATTATTATTGTCCATAGTCTCTGGGCTTTAATTTGTATGATAATTGTTAGTAGTAGCAGTGCGTAATATAAGGGAGAATGCAACAGCCTTGTCCTCTCCTCAATCACCGCCCCAACATACACTCTAGCAATTGGTGTATGAATGACGAGAGTACGAGAATGGGATGGGGGAGGGGGGGGGGGGGGGTCATTCTATATCTATTCAGCTTTATCAATAAAATGATATCGGGTACCGGCACGAACTATCAAGAGCCGGCAAAGCACGCTTCTGTAGTATCTTTTCTTGACACCATAGTGTACAGATGACATGCAACAGTGATGTCTTGTTAGTATACGTGGGCGATACGCGATGAATCCCTCTGCCAACCTAATCCATTGCCAATCCATCGGCATGTTTTCTTCATGAGTGGATGACACGCAAGACAGCCCGTACTCTACCCCGAGGAAGTATCCCATATATCTTTCTATCTCACGTACCTCTACGGCGCTGGGGTTATTGACTTTGAGACCTCATATAATTTACACAAGTTGCCTTGAAATTTACACAATTTACCGTGAATTGATAGCGTGTCGATCATGAAGCGAAAATAGTATGCATCATGTGAGCATGTCTGCGTACTACATTCTTCATTAGATGATGAAGGTTGACAGTCTTGCTCCTCGTCTGGAAACCTTCCTGAGCTCATGATAGTCATAAAAGTTCACTAAGCCTACCTGTCAACTAACTGTCCTATAGCCTATGTAATTAGTTGACAACTACACTGTAGCTCGTTAAGGCTCCTAGATTTTCGCAATTCTTACCCCCTTTCAAAAAAACTGTCACTATTATCAGAGTGTTCGTAAAAATTCGCATAAAACTGTAAACGAAAATGTACTAGTCTATTTGTCTAAAGGACAAGGAATAGATTTTAGAATATAAACTGTGCACATTTTTGGGTAAAAAAGGTACTCACAAACGCTATCCCTTACTCAAAACATACCAGTTTTTGGTTCCCTTAACTCAAATGGATATAGGAAAATATGAATCGAATTTTTCTTTTGGTCATTCTTGTATTTTTTTTTTTAAATTTTATTTAAAACAAAAAAAAATGCTTGTAATTAACAGCTTCTTAAGGACACTAAATCCATCAGCCTTTTCGATATAACGACAAACTTAACTTAAACCATAAACTAAATGCTGGCAATGGTTGACCATCTTATATTCTGCGCTCTACGAATGAGATTCAATTAAAATAGAGATTGAACAGAAATTGCAACAGACGACTATTTTCCAATAGCAGGAGACGGTAAAAGGAGACTGACAAATTGCACTTTCAAGGAGAACTGGATGGATTCAGGTCTAATTATTCACCTGGTCGTACTGTGGAATTGGGAGAAAACGTGCAATTCCCAATCCCACACGCCCCATTACTAAACGCAGTTAACACCGCCTCATTTATTTATGCCCCACCCGCACGTCGGTGCAGAGTTGCTGTCTGACGCCATTGGCGCATTGCCTACAGTACTGTTTGTGACGCCAAAGTCTCGGCAATGTGAACGTATGAGGCGCACCTGCTTGTCACAGCAGTAGACATGGCATTAAACAGATTGGACGTTAATAAATGATCTTACTTCGCTTACATAATCCGCTCGATGCGTCAAGGGATGTTTCAACAATGCTTAAATCAAATTCTTAAAGGCAGGGTATGGTGAATTGAAAGTTTCATAGGAAAAGAGGAAAAGTGAGTATAAGCCCAATGTAGTACAAGCTTCTGCATAATAAACACAATTCATAGTTTGGCGAGGGTTACACAATTAAAGCAAATGCAATATTGTGTCATTAGTTTTTATTTCTGATTTCTCTCTTTACACTTCTTGAGAATATTAGTAATGATAAAAACAGTAATAACAATATAAATGAGGATGATGATAATAATAACAATATTACGGAGGAGATGAAGAAAGAGGAGAATGAAAAGAGGGAGAAGAAGAAGAAGAAGAAGAAGAAAGAATAGCAATCCTTGATACCCCCAGTGACATCCAACATGATTCATGATTAACCGGGCAAAACAATACATTACCCTGAATGGCCACTTATGGATTATCTGTCGTATCGGAAGCGGTTCGAGGATGAGACTAGGAGTGGAAATTCAGATTTAAAGGTCTGACACAGCAAATTAAATCTTTTAACCAAAGTGTAAATGTACTTCAGAGGCAGTTCTAGACAGAGAGAGAGAGAGAGAGAGAGTGAGAGCGAGAAAGAGAGGGAGGGGGGCGTTTGGGGGGGGGGGGGGGCTAGAGCCAATCCCCAAATTTCTTCAAGACACCGATTTTGTTAATTATAAATGAATTTAAATGAAGAAGCACATCTAGTAAATAAAGACAATAACCACAAATTCTCCAAGACCCCCAAAGCCCGATTTTTTTTTTCTTGAACCGCCCCTGATGTACTTTATTCCGAGGAATTTTTAATTTGCAGCGTAGTATCAACAGGCTAACCCGCTACTCTACCGACGCAAAAACACCATGCTGTGGAGGGTATCTCAGTTGTTCCATGCTAGAGGAAATCAGGCTTCTGCGTATAAATGGCAGACCATTTTTTGAGGTATTACTTCCACCTGTTTACCTGCAGTCGATGGCGCCTTGATTAAATAACACGCTGAAATACGTCCAAGTTCCCACGTCTACCACTCAAACATGCATGTACAGTATAGTGAAAAAGATTACCATCAACTATCAAGGCGTTTTAGAAAAGCTGCATAATGAAGCAAAGTGCTAGGCAAACCGATTAGGAAAGGACATAGTAAATGTTCACAACTAGCGCTTAGATACGAGTCGATGAGCTTTACAGAAAAGAGCCTTGTAATGCATTTTACATCCCTTACATTTCTATACGCATTTGATTAAAATCGATAATGACACGATTGTTGCTCAGATCGCATCTGTATTTTCCATGCTGGGTGTTTATCACACTTCACAGTCGTGTCACATAAAACTTGTGATTGGATGTGTTAAAATAAGTTGAATTTGAACAATGCCGGGATATACAATTCGACATTGCGTTATGAAAGTACACGAACCGACAACTTATTCTCTCCCCAACATTATTATAAAATTTCTAGTTGAAGTACGTGTTGCAGCAGACAATTTCTTACACATGCAATCGCATGATCAAAAATCGACTTTATCTTTAATTCACAAAATACAATTATTATTGAACCTCGGTGTTGAAACTAGGACATACTCCTCCAAAATGACGTTTCCTTAATTCCTTGAATGTATAATTATTCCTCTTAAGTCTTCTCACCGTATATTTGAACAGACCTTCGATTCCAGGTTGACAAATGGAATCCAAACGTGCTCTTCTTGTAAAATTAAACAAAATGTAGATACCCTGTCGTTCAATTTTGCAATAATTAAACTTTGGTAGATTTGATTAAGCACTAATGGAAGAGGTTCGTGCCTAGATAATTAGATATTCAAACAGTCTGTGATGTGCATGTGATCATTCTAGTCGTTCACATATGAAGGGGTAAAACGTAGAGGATGTCTTTTTGTATTAAATGACGTAAGCGTATAGAATCGCTCACATTTCTATATCTTATAACGCTTAGAGAGTGAGTTCGAGCAGGATCTTTGTTACTTTGTTGATATTTGCAGCGACTTTTTTCAATCCTACCTGCCTTTCATTTACACTAAAGAATTTTTTTTTTTTTTTTTTTTTAAATACGTAAATCGCGGTTATCTGCAACATGTATGAACGAGCCCTAATGGTGTGTGTAATTTTATAGTCTAATTCACAACCATCCGTACCACCCATTGATCACAAACCTTATGGGGGGCTGTTTTCATACCATCGAAACTAGATCAGGTATAAGTAAAATGATTGACGTTCGGTACAGATTTGTTTATTCTATACATTTTACATTTCAAAAACTGGGAATAAATGGAACATGGTGTATTAACGGGTAACAACTAACAGAAAATGCCATATGTGCCATTTAGCAATATTATTAATGATGATAAAATTCACGTTTGTATAGCGCTTAAATGTATAGACCAGTTTTGGAAACTCCCCCTTCTCAAAAAATGATTTGGAAGCTCTTATTACTAATCATGTGAAAGAATATGTTTTGACTAATACGTGATGATACAAATTTTGCCGGGAAACCGCCTATACTAATTGATATATTTGGTAAATTATCATATCGATCCGGCTTGGATAGATATCGCGAATGCACTGGAAGATTGAACATTCGGGCATATATTTCTGTTTTTTGCGAATTTAGGTTAAAGTACTGCCATCCTTAACTCTGAAGGCAAAATTTAAATTATGTTGAATGGATATTTCGTACCCAAAACCCATGAACCGAAATGTTACCACTACCGATCTTTATCTTTAACATTACATTTCTTTAATAGTGCTCTACATATTACTCATTATAACCCAAATGTGCTAATCCACATTATTATGATAGTGAAAACGGTCCACTTCCTAAAGAGTATTCATATATTGATATATCACCACAGATGGTTGTCTATTAATATATCATCACATTAAAGTATACACACTGTATAAAGCGCCCTATAAATGTAATTATTATTATTGTTATTATTATTACACACAACTAGAAATTAAAGAGATTTTTATAGTCACGTTATATACTGTATATTTGAGTCATGAAGCATAAATTACTTTGTCTAAAGTACAACTTCTCATTTTTCATAATCATTGTACTATATATATGATTCAAACGCATTATTTACAACAACTATGTAATACATTATCGAAAGAAACCTTCGGTAGGAATTTTGTTTTGAAATTGTCTCCTTAAATCTGGAAATGAAAATTCAACTGATATTTAGAGCAATATTTCAAAGTGACGTAATATGATAGGAAAGCCCAATAATCAACATGAAGGAGGAAACCACACGTACTGTCCCATACCCCTAAGCATCTCTTTTGTTATTTTTCATTTATTTCTAAATGGTCATCTACTTCTCTTTATTTTCCCGGATGTCTCTTAAAGTACTTCTTGTTCAATTCTGCTTTTCATTCGACGAAATTCCTTTATTCGAATTCGTTATTTGTTCGGAACAGACTTAGCCAATGCAGACACAGCCTCATAAATTTGATTTATTGGTATTCTACTGCACACGTACACTTACTTTTCATGCGGTCTAATGCTCGTTTGTACTTGTTAACACTTTTTCATCATCTCTCTCTCTCTCATTGCTTTTGACTTTCCTATCAATCTCCAAGACTTTTGTTTATCTCATTCGTAAGTAAGGCTGGCATTTTGAATCGCATATGTATTCTGTGGTTATCGTGGCGGAGTTGAATCCACGCAATCAAAGCCCTCGGAGTGAAATAACAGTCTTCCTGCGGATACCGATCTGATTCTACACCGCCACAGGGATGGCGAAGAATTCTAATTCTGCGGATACTGTCGAAGTGAAAACAATGAGACCATAAAAAATGCTCGGTACGTATATTGAAAAGCGATACCTGTGCCATCATAGACGAGCAATATTTTCTTTCATATTCGGTTACATATTGACGTAAGCCAATGCCTGGCACCTCTATTTATCGTCAGCTTTCGATGATTGTCGGGGGGAAAAATGGTTTGGAGGAAGAGAAAATGGAAAATGCGAAGGAAAGTAAACGTTGATCACCATGGTATCCACTCCCTCTCCCCTATTACTCTGTCTCACTGTATCTGTCTCTCTCTGTCTCTCTCCCTCTCTCTCTATCTATGTCTCTCTCTCTCACACACACACACTCACATGCAAACACCCACACCCACCCTTCTATACGCAAACACCTTGTATCTCTCATGCCTTCGCTCTAGCTTCCAAGCGTGCTGAGTGTGGTCTTTGTTAAAGTATTTGGAATGAAAATATGGTACACCAGTCGCGGAAGCTGAAGACGTATGACGGATGTTAGAGAGGTGCCATGAACGGCGGATTTGCTCGGAACATATTTCATCGCCACTGCAGCTAAGCTGTGACGTGTTCAAGATTTTGATAAAGGTTTTGTTTTGTCCCCGAATCGGTGATGTTGCTGTATTTTTTTGAGGGACTACAAAAAGCAAGACATGTATTCTCAAGCATAGAGTCATTGATAAATAACTAGCTTTCAACTTGTCAAAACTCAACATTAATTCATCCCATGCATCCCTTTTTTTCCTTTTTTACAAGACAGAATTGTTGATGGTTCCCCTTTAAACCAAGTTCAAGTTCGATCGCAAACATCTTATAACGGGTCATAAACCTGCTCATCAGGCCTTCCCCCTCAAGGCAGCCAGCGTCAGCAAACAAATCCTTCTAATAAACCCGATTAAAGCCCATCAATAGGGCTATTCTACTGTAACTTATACACCAAAGAGGGCAATTATCTTCCTTTCCTATTGATCCAACCTTCATCAAGAAACCTGAGACGTTTGCAAACTACCAGCGCTGATAGATGCTGGTAGTACTTTCCACATACTATTCTAAACTGGTAATGCATATAGGGGTTTATGCATTGTAAATGCCCACTATCAGCCTAAATTTATATTCGTTACTTGGCTGGTGGCACTTTATTGGTTCTATTCCCGATTGGTCGTAATCTAACAAAGAGTGTTGGAGTTAGGTTTTAATCCATTATTAGGTTTTCTTTAAGTATAACATTTACAACTTATTACCTTGTAATATTTGTCGAATGGACAAGGTTACACCATTTGTTAGGTCAATCATCTTTATTGAATTTGTACTCTAGGAAAATTAGTGTGGGAGGGGTGGGGGGGGGGGTTGAGGCTGGGTACGAATTAAAAGTCTAAAGATCTTATTTACAACTTGATAGGGAATATCCAATATTTTGTTTGTTAACATCATTTCTAATATTCGTTTGTAGATATTCATAAAAAAATTGAATTTGTTTGTCAATAGTGTTGTCTCCATTTCTCTGTTTTTAAAATAATCATATGCCTGGAATAGCTGAAATAAAGTCTGTCTTGACTGATTTCGACTTTTGAATTCCGTGATTAAGTGCATACAAGCATGGGGACCTACAATGTACTACGAAGAAAGAGTGAACAGCTTTTCCATAGAAGACCAAACAAGAGGAATGGGCGAACCCACACCATGCTGTGCTGAGACTACATGATCAAAAGGAAACTGAATATAATTATATCATCCTACATATACACTCTATATCAGTATATATAATAATATCAGCTTATAGATGAAAATACAATAAGAAACAAACATTTATCTTGGTCTACTTGGTGTATTTGATATTGTTAGAAATGTTTATAGCCCACGTCTTATCTGAAGCCGCTGGAACGTATAAATATTCCTGCATACAAATAATATTCCCTTATAAAACGATAAAATACTCAACGTCATTCATAAAGAGTACAAAGGAATTGTACATAAAAGACCTGTATACACATTTATATTGCCATATTGTAAAAAAATAATCCATAATACGATCGGATATTTACATCAACCATGTCCACTATTTATCAATCTGAAGAAAAAAAATACTTTATCGTAGCACACATTTGGTAACTATTCACTGGTAACTTTTCTTTTTAAATGGTGGGCCAAATTGCAATACAAATGTAATCAGCAGAACTTGCAGCTTTAAAAAATAGTCAGTTCGGAATGCAAAATGGATATTTACATGACAGGTAGCTACCTTCGAAGTGAAATGACAAGTAATTACCCCTTACAAACCCAATTCCCCCTTTTTGTTGCTTTTTCTGAGATTACACTATTCCGGGGATTAGGCAGCTTTGAAACAGAAGGACGTGATCATATTTCTTAAGGATCTGTTATTCTGAATCTTTGTGAGAATACTTATCTTCATTTTATGGTTAGTGTAGGTATCTAAAGCCTGGTTGTTAAATGGTTACCTCTGAAGCATGATCTTACGGATTCTTTAGCCTTTAAACTGTGGAAGTCATGTTAAATTCTCGTAGAGCTTAGCATACCTTTACCTGCATTCTATGATGTCACATATATTATTAAATAATTTTGAATTGAAGAACATCACGTATTAATTGACATAATTTGTCTTTAAGATTTATTTTACATGAAAAGTTCGTTTTGTGTTCTATTGCATTTCGAGATGATCGTTGTCGTTCTTTAAATGTTTTACGCTTTCATTCTGGACCGCTTTTCATCTTCTAGATGTTTTCCAGCGGGTGCGTAGACCAATCAACAGGGGATGGTAAAATACTGTTTTCTAAGTGAACCCCTAAACAGTAAACATGATCTGAATTAATTATTTTACCGAGGGGCAATAAAGACTTTACGATTGAGATTAAATTGAGATAGATTAGGAGTAGGTGGAACAGTTTTAGTAGCGTCGACAACAATATACAGATCAACCGTGTGAAGAGCTTGTTCTCACTAGTAAATTCGTATAGGATTGTTAAAACTGAATCGATTCATTGCGGTAAGTCTACTCAAAACTTCTCGAGTTTTCTGAATTCATTGTGATATATATTCGGCACCTCAAACCAGATTATTTTAATAAGATGAAATCAAAGATGCAATTTCACAGTAAATAAAATTGTGAACATGTTTAATCGCACGACAACTTCATCTGTTATAAATTCAGATGACGTGCCTGTGTAGTCTTTAGAACGACTTACCATCTAATTGTGAGGGACACCTTGCATAGACTGTAGATGCATGTTAGTAATATTCAATGGAAATCAAACCCAGGCAAAAACTCTTCGATTGAAACAAAATGCTTATCTAATGCCTGTAAAATACCGGTTGAGAGGTACAGGTAACATTCTGATATATCCTGTTATACGGCAAAGTCATATTGAACTCTGAAGGAACTTAAAATTCCAGGAATGGAGAATCCCCTCTTCTTTCTCAAATGCCATCATCAATTCCAACTCAACTCTGTATCCCCTCTTCTGATTCGTAAGATGCAATAACGAATTAAACTCTAATCATTATACCTTACGGATCTGTTAATTTGATGCCACCTGAGTGTCTGAATATGCGTGAACGTGAGTGTTGTCGGTGTGTGCGTGCACGTGTATCTGCAACACATGGAATTGAAGCAATGTTTCGTTCAAAATAACATTTAGTAGTGGTCATGAAAATTCTTTGTAAAAGAAACTGTCTACAAGTTTCTCAGAAAAGGTTAATGTATGTCGTGAATAAGTAAGTTTGTAATATGAGGTTTTGGAATGATCAGAATTTATGTGACTAAATCTGCCGAAACTTGCGAATGCACGGAAAACGGATATGGGTATTCTTACATGGGACTTGGCAATGTCTTAGGTGATCTGAGTAACTTTGAGAGGTCGAATCATCTGGATGAAATGAGGTGACTATTTCGGGACAGGCTCTTTGCCTATTGAACTCTAAAGTCATTTATTTGAACTTATGTGGGTGTGTGTACGTGTGTGTTTGTGCGCGCGCGCGCGCGTGTGTGTGTGTGTATGTGGATGTGTGAGTGCAATCAATGTAAAGTGAAACGATCAATGCTGGGTCTAAATTGAGATATAGAGTGCATAGATGAATGATACGGTACATGTATGTGATGGAATGACAGAATAGTGAAAGTGGCGCTTTGCCGAAATTGTCTCACTCTAGTTTCAATAAAACCGTCTGCTTTCACTCCAAATAGCCACAGAAACAAAAACAACAAAACGAAATCGCTGAAGGTGCCCACGACACTGTCTTAAGTCTTTCTGCAGGATGTCGGGAATATATTATATGAACAATCCTAAACGATATGCAGTAACAGAAAGTTACCATCCGAAACATTAAAGCCCCGTTTGTGATCTTGAACTTTCTAGAAATTTGTTTTATCACATTTCATCCTGTCCTTTTGCTGAAGATTAAACTAGAGCCGAATTTGTGGCATGTGTGGAGATTCTTTTTATTCTTTCTTAGATTTCCTCAACCATCGTATGGATCGTCAGGATTCGCGAAATAGCTGCTGTATAGAACGATTTAGAAAGTTTGAAAATTATCGTTTGGTCAGCTGCCAGCAAAAAGGTCGTAAGTCCTTTGTATTGTCAACGGCAGCAACAGCCTGTTTGCAGGCAACCTACGGTTTATACCTTCGCAAACAACGACAAAAGCACTATAGTCGAGGTTCTGTACGCCGCAAGGATAGTAATGTATATGATAAAGGAATAGATTAGTTCGTTGGCTTTTATCGTATTGTCGCTTGGCTTTTAAAAAGTCACCACATTTCTTTCCGGGCAATTATTTTCCTGCTAAACACTTGAGACGATTCCACTGATCCGGCAACCAGATGACTGGTGCTGTTTAATAATAAGGACAGTTATTTCAGCCATTATTTGGATTACAAGATGGCTGTTTCCTACGACATTCTGAGATCTTCATATAATGCGTAGCTCTCTTGTAACGAATCGCAATCGTCCCGGCAATTTTTTCTTTATCTCTTGAGGAGATGGTTGAGAGGATAAAAGGAGGAGAATTCAAACGTAAGGTGTAAATGCTCACAATAATGACGAAAGCTCATCTAAATAAATTGAATGTATATCCCCTTCCTTAACTTCTTCTTATCTTGTCACTACCGTGCAAGTCCTGTCCAGTGGTCCACACAGGCTTGAGTCTTGAGTGTGACTTGTTTTAAAAGGGGTTTAAAATGGAAAAAAGGAGAGAATATAGGATACATGTAAAAAGAGAAGACATAATTGCAGTAACCATTCAGAACTCAATAAATTGTACATATAGGTCAAAATACAATGTAGGTCTATGTGACGTCATATTTTGCAATGCATTTGTGTTAATTAATTGCCCTAGCAGCTCAAACATCATAGAGCATCTCCTATCGATTAAAGCCGCCCAAGGTCGCAATTAATGTCTTTCAAGTTGTATCAACAATGATCCATAAGAGAGGGTTTTGGACCCAGTGATGTGTTGAGGAATAAAGGGTGTGATTCTACTTCGGATGCATCGATTTCGGAGAAGGAAAAACAAATCTTTATTCCGAATTCCAGTGAGGTTCTTTTATTGAGACAAGGACATGTACGACACACATAGAACGACCTGCCACTTAGTGCATTTTCTTTCGAGTACCTTTTACCTTGCACCCTTACGTGTATCATATTTCGAACTACAAGAGGCAACAATGTGGGCACGAAAGGAACATACTTCCTATAGAATAGCGACAAGGGTAGGAAAGAGAAAGGGGAAGGGTGAGAGAGAGAGAGAGAGAGAGAGAGAGAGAGAGAGAGAGAGAGAAACCTAGTACTAGATGGCCGATTTCTTTTTTCAAAATCTACTTTAACCCATTGCCTCTTGGAACCTGGTGGTCCCTGTATTAAGCCTATGGGAATGAGATAATTAAGTAGTCAAAGGATTAATATCATTTGCCCCATTAATAACTGTACCCCCTCAATTATTGACCCGTACTATACGCCACTAGTAGGAGTTGTTTTCTTAAGAGTGTTTGTGTCTACGTTGCAGATGGATTCCCCCAGGCGACTACAGGCACCGACAAAGACGCTAAATGTCATTATTACTATTGACAGAAGATTGATTCCTTTTTGTAACCTAACCGGAAGATAAATATGATACAACCAAACATAAAGGTTTCATAGTGAAGGATATGGCAGCTTGACTGGTAACGAACTTCACATCTTCATAAGATAAAGGCTTAAAGATAAGCTTGAGTTTTGATAATGATAGAAGATATGTTCTCACAGAATCTAACAAAACTTACACTGAATGTTCAAGGTTTACAAATGAATGACATGGGCCAAACGATTTCGGTAGGAAATTTCAATGAGCATAGAAATATAAGGATATCAAGGTTAGTAGGCCCGATGTCATGTGCTTTATTAACACAGGACAGTCACTATCTGCATAATTACGAGAGTTGTGGTTTTAACTGAAGATGATTTCTGGCAAGTTTTTGTGGGGTTATTTTTATTTTACTGGTTCAAATAATCAATCTACTGCAAAATAAACAATCCAGAATGAATTATAGAAATGTTCTTTCAACATACGATGCCCTTACAAGAGCTCACGATTAGCTTTAACTGACGAAATATTCTTAAAGACTATAACAATAAATGTGACGTCACAAAATAAACTCTAAGATATTCATGTCGGCAGCAGTCTATGTAACAGGATAGAAACCAGAAGAAGAAGAAGAAGAAGAAAAAGAAGAAGAAGAAGAAGAAGAAGAAGAAGAGAGATAGAGAGAGAGAGGGTGAGAGAGAGAGAGAGAGAGAGAGAGAGAGAGAGAGGGGGATAAATGAAGGAATGGAGTGAAGAAGCAAGAAAGAGAGACAGAACTTGAATGATTTATAGGGAGAAAATAGAGGCAGACAGAGATGCCGATGGAGAATGGTTAAAGGCATGGGTGATACTATAGTATACATCACAATGCTGAACGAAGATCATTGACAGACAAGTGTGTAAAGAATAATAGAAATCGTTGTGAAGTGACAAATCTGGGGGAAATGTCATACGGTGATGTGTCTAATTTATCATTTTTGACAATGATATATGGAGAAGATAAAAAAAATCAGTGGTTTATACATGATTCTGAGAGAAAGAGGCTACACCTCACCCCCACCAGGCTGGCTAATTATTAACGAGCTGCCGGCATAGTGGAAGCAGATCAAACAATAGAGTATGAGCATCACAACTATTTTCATTTCATCTTAGAAAAATATAAAGCTCCTTTTGATCAGGTGATTAAAAACGTGACATGAATCCATCGGTTGTTTGTCTGCTGCTAGCATGCCATAGATAACTCTATTAAAATCAGATTACTGTGAAAAATAAAAGGGCTTATGTTTGTTCAACCGGACTGAATCACGAAAATGCAGAGAGTCGTTGAAGAGGCATAAGTGTGCTACCCTAGAAAATATCTCACCGTGATTGAATACCGATTAGGATTTATTGGATGGTACAGAGGAGATGGATATGAATCTTAGAACATTAAAAACAATTGAAGAATATGCAGGAGAAGACAGATTAAGAAGAAGAATATTATGGCAAGATATATTTGGGGAGATATATAAAGGATGTAAAGAAAGAGACTTAAAACAAAGAATATAATAGTGAATGAGCAAAATGATTAATGATGAGCAGAAATAATAAGGAGTTGATTTAGTGAGACTGAAAAAAGGGAAAAAGAGACATATGTTGAGGAATAAAATGTTAAAAGAAAATACATAGCAGAAGAGTGAAACAGAGAGACAGAGACAGACACGGGAGTAGAATGTGATATAATGAATCTTAAAGGAATGCACATTGTTAAATGGTTGAAAAGGTTTTCAGATGAGGCAACATCAGAAGTGAACTTTTTAAGTCTGAATGTTTACGTCATACACTTATGCCCGAGTTACACCAACGACACCAACACCAGAAAAGATAACATTATCCTCTATGGCCAAATAGCGATTGGCAGGGAGTTGGTTTTTCGGTGTGACTGGGGTTTTGGCATATTCGGTTTTGCCGACTACAAAGAAGAGTTCACAGATGAACCGGGTAGTATTCCTGTAGGGCGTGCTTCGGACGAGACTTCTCTCGGAGCTGTACGGATATATGTACAGCCGCTCTCCGAGAATCAATACTGGATCAAGACTTACACCCCCCTAGACATTTAACCATGTCATGAATACATTACCTGACCTTATGCAATGGAGAGAGAGAGAGGGAGGGGGAGGGGGGAAGGGAGTGAGAAAGAGAAAAAGAGAGAGAGAGAGAGAGAGCAAGAAAGAGAGAGAGCGAAAGAGAATGGTAGAGAGAAAGAGAGAAAGATGAGGGGAGAGAAAGGGAGAGAGGGAGAGAGAAAGAGAGAGAGAGGGAGAGAGAGAGAGTAATGTGCGTTCAAGACGGTGTGCATGTGTTTGTGTGTAGGAATGCAGGTGCGTGTGCGTGCGCGGTGTTTGTGTTTATGAATGAGAGAGATAGTAAACGAAAGAATAAAAGCAAATGCAAGACTGGAGAGTAAGATAGATAGATAGATAGAAACAGAGAAAGAGATAGAGGGAGAGAGAGAGAGGGAAAGAAAGAGGGAAAGGGAGGGGTGCGGAAAAGGGTGAATACATTAGCAACATGTGAAAATTGTTTGCGAACGCGTGCGTATGGAGTTAGAGAGTGAGAAATAGAGAAGGAAAGAGTAAAAACAAATGAGATAGAAGGAGAATAAGAGAGAGAGAAACAAAGAGAGAGAGAGAGAGACTGATAAAAGCGATAGAGAAAGATCTCAGCAGTATGGATATGAAAACCTTATAGAGTGAAATCAGACATTATAAAACTGAATTTAAAGGTCATGATGAGTGTTGATTTGAGTACGCTAAATTAGAGCAAAACACTTCAATCGAGGGTCACTTTTGTGTTCCCTCAACAAATATAGAGAGTGCTTACATTTCCACATGACATCTTAAAATACATACTAAATGGAATATCATTCGGGGGATAGACTACACTAGCTCTTTTCTGCATTTCGATATCGATTCTACATGCTTGATACTCAGTGGCTTCTGCGACAGGAATACGTCATTGCCCTCCCATGGTGAGAGTCCATGTAGCTAACATGACAATCTTTTCTTTCTTTTCTTTGTAAGCAGTTTCACTCCGCTTCTTAGTACGGGAGGAAAATAACCGATATTAAGAACACAAGCCCTAGTAAAGGACTTTAAGTTTAGCTCAAGTTTAATCGCTTGGGGGAGAATCCGAGTAGCAATCGACCAACTGTAAGTGTGTTTAAACATTTTCTTTCGATAGCCACTGTGAGATTTAAAAAGGCCTATTTGTTAGGTTTATCTGTTCGATTCGTTTGTTTTTTTCTGTAAAAATGATCTCATGTTGACGCCTGGCATTTATTGAGAAAAACAACAGCAATATCATATACACTAGAACCACCAAGATCTTTTTAACAATAGTATTTTATTGAAGTTTTCAGAGGTAATATGTACGAATACAAGAACTTGTTTTGAATGAAGATAAAACGAGTCATAGTGATTTTATTCATTATCTTCTCTTTTATTTCAATTACCAAATCAATAAATCAAATCATTTTAGCTCAAGAAGTGAATGTTAAGGGGGGGGGGGGTATACACGAATACTTGCATTATGTGTACAATAGTTATTCTGAGCAACTGTATCCCTAGAACACATAAATCCCAGTAGATTTTGAGTCATATCAAAATGCCACTTGGAGTAATTTCGCCTGCGTTAATACTTGCGCTAATCAAGCATGTCAATCAAATCAGTCCCTACGTCAGTAATTTAAAGCAGTGTTGTACTTTTTATTTCACATGTATTTCATACTGTGTCACCCTCTCATGACGCATCAAAGACCGCGCCATTCGCTGACGCAGTGTTACGTCAATAAATGACGCCTTGTGCGCAAGGAGCATACCGTGTTATTATTGGTTACCAGCTATATCATAGGCCGTTATTTCCTTTTTTTTTCATTAATGTTCCTTTACCCTTAAAAGGCAAGTCAACTCCAATAATTATTTACTTTCAAATCAGACAAACCAATCAGACAAAGTTTGAGCAAAATCGGATAACTAGTAAGAAAGTTATACATTTTTAATGACATGAAAAACCTTGAATTCATGATCACAAGAAAAATTGGCGACTCACTCATGAGTTTGTGACGTCACTGCCTCAATATCCACTAATTTTCTTCTTTATATTGATAACAAACATTTCCAATTTCCCCCTAAAAATCTTATTTCCTCACACCAGCATCCAAGTTATAATGATAGTATTATGTTTTTGTGTGGATGCAATAATAAAGAATAATTATATTTTCAGTTAAATCATGAAAATTGTAAATTTTGATAAACTATTCATATAAAAATCAATGATTATGAATATACAACATTCAGAAAATAGTATCAATTCTTCAAAGTTCATAAAACATTTTGTGAAATGTCAAGCACACAATATGATAAAAAATCATATAACCTGGGTAAAGGCATGGGGAAATCAAGTTTTGAGGGATAAAAGGGGAATTTAATGGGATAAAAGTACATAAAGCAATTGATAAATAGTGAGGCAACGCCGTCATAAACTGATAACCAAGATGGCAATTTGTGAAATTATTTTCTAAGTTTCATAGTTTTTCATAGTTTTTAAAAATTCATAACTTCCTTATTATGAACAATTATTCTTTATGGACATAATAAATGAAATTAAATGTAATTAGTTATCCAAGCCATGGACCCCATGGAAGAACAGGTCCTGAAATGGGCTATCCAACCGTTTGTCTATACTTTACACATTTACTTACTTTCTTATCGTTTGAAATGTGTTTTATATGTCTGTCTTTTTAAACGTGTGTGTATATATGGATTTCGGAAATAAAAACAAACAATATCACCATTACGCCAGTGCCCTGGAGCGTGCTTATACGACCAGATGAATCTTGATGAAGAAATTATGCGGAACATATTTTGATAACTGTCTGAACGGCTGGACACATTGCATGAATTATCTTTTGAGGGAATTTGGAATGTGTCGGGTGGGGTCCAACTTTTCTCCTGAAAGGAGCCATTGTTATGTTTTCAAGTCAATAATAAGAACGGGATCTAGGACACAAAACACCATCACAAACGATTTATTGTGCATGATATTTGTATTATATTCAATCAGTGAATGCAGGTATCAAAATAATTTATTACAGGGAAGAAAAAAAAAGTTAACATCAAATATTATAAAATTACTTTTCTCATATTGAATCATAAACATTTAACATGGGTACTGCGATTTCATCATCAAAACCATACCTTGTTTCTTTCACATACGATCACCAATTACCACGACTAAATTTTTTAAATGAATATTTCAACACACCCTTTCAATGGAATCTGGCAACACAAAACGGGTATACAACTGATTTTAGTTTCAGTTTATTTTGCCAGCTTGCTTGTGACGCCGTTTTGTGACCAAGTGAAACCAAGTTGGCCATACTCTCTTTATACAGTGTATCCCAGAACAAAACGAAACCGAAAATTATCGATGTTTTATCATAACTTAATCACAATTATAATTGATAAATGACACATATTTGGAAAGCTTAGATCCTCCTCTTTAATTTGATGCAACTCATATAATGCATATTTCACGCATGAGTGATTCAAATGGAATTGAAGAGAGAAAACCAAAAAGTCATTTGGCGGACGGTATCTGAATTTCAAAGAGAAAATCACATTTCTAGAAGGTTGAGTTTCTGCCCTTTAATATGACACCTCAGTCAGGAAAAATGAGCTAGGAATGACAAAGTTCTGTTTGTTTAAAGTATTGCTTGCATTTCCATAATTTTATTAAACGAATTCGTTTTCACTGGCTGCCTGCCGTAGCAACAAACGGGATTAACAAAAGACTTAACTCCGTTTTGTTAACAATTAGCCGTAGACGACAGACTTCATGCATGGCGGATTGTCAACGAAACGGAGTTAAGTCTTTTGTCAATTCTGCATTCTTAAATATGTATTATATGTGTTGCATCAAATGAAAGAGGAGGATCTAAGCTTTCCAAATATGTGTCATTTATTAATTATAGATGTGACTAAGTTTTGATAAAACATCGATAATTCTCGGTTTCGTTTTTTTTTCTGGGACGCTCTGTAGATTGCTCTGGCTATCACTCAGTCATAATGCCATCAGTCGAGCCAAACAAGATACAGATATTACTCTGTACTTTTCGCATGTGTTTGTTAATTGTAAACAATTCAACCACTGCCTGCTACTCACGAATCGTATTAAACCATTAATATAATGAATCAAATAAACTGTATTTCATTTAAATCATAACAATAACTTGCCAAACACTTCCAGATCCTTGACAAAACATTGCCCGGTAAACATTTCTTTTCTTTACATGTCATAAAATCCTCTTTTCTTTCATAATAGATTAAAGAATTATACATATGGGAAGATTTATGATGAATATATATATATATCAGAAGAATTGATGATAATACTATGTTTATGAAAGATCCACAATTAACTGCAACCAAGAAATTGGGTAAATATATATATTTCAACATGAGGTGCGGCTATCCTTAAAGCTTTACACCTTACCAACGAACACAATTACAATGAAATCTCAGTTTACTGTTAGATTATAAACCATATATAGTCATAGAGACGAGTTGAGTACAGCATGTTTAATACGTCATTAAGAACAAAAGAGGTGGAAAAAATAAGCTCGAGGCAATATGTTCTGACGATCTGCATCTCTCGTAGTATTTCACTGACGTCTATTATGATACTGTATCACGATAATACACTTATAATTATATCAGAGAAGTAATCATGTCGAGCTTGGTAAGTCAAACAAATTGCTTCCAGTGTTTACATGTTACATATACTATAATATAATGACGATACTGTATATCATATTCTGCTAGGAGTGGTAAATTGGCGCCTGGATGGAATGCTCCCCAGGGAGGGAAGAATGTGCATACACTGTGAACGGGCAAGCCTGCATCCGATGACAAGGGTGTTAATATTTCTGTAAATCGCTTAAAGACATCTTCAATGTATCAAGCGTTATAAAAAACCTGAATATTGAATTAAACGTGAGTTAAAGAGTAGGTAATGAGCGAATCAGAAATGTTTACATGTAATTCAATTAATTCGGAGGTCACCTTCTTGCAAACCTTTCTATACTTCTTAAAACTGAAAATGACCTGGTCATTTTATTGTTATTTGTCGGCGCAGCTCTTCGTAGAACCTTTTAGAACTACAACGACTTCATTAAACTCAGACGAATTTTTACGCATCGACCAAAACGCCAGCAAATGACATGTTATCATATTTAATAAGGCCACGAATGTTCTTAATGCAAGGCTATTGATTGGAGACTAGTGTCTAACTCACCATATTGCAATAAATTAAATTATCTGAGTACTCTCTCAATTTTAATAGCAGCAGCCATCCAGGGACTAGATAACAAAAGGGCTCCACCTGTCTCTTGTGCCCCCCCCCCCATTACATACGTGTATGTTATGCTAATCAGAATGCAAATAGAATGAGCTCATGCAAAACTCTGTCCTCTAGACGTTTCAATAACCCTAAAAAAGAGAGGACACACGCATCAGAACCCCACGCCGAATCTGTCACTGATAAATTTAATCAAGCCTAATGCGATTTAATAAAGAATCGGAGCAGCAGTACCTCGTGAACAGCGTGTTCCAAGCTCACTCTCTAAATTGTAACACTAACATGGCTAAAGGTATGATTTCTACCATCTTCCTTTTGAAATCACTTGTGGTACTTCACTCATTGATTAAAAAAGGCTTAAGAAAAAGGGACGTGATAGAGAAGGACTTGAATCAAGCCGTTCTCCTTTGACCCCATGCTCCAAGCCGCCGGAAAGTTATGCGCTAATCTGCAGCTGTTGACCAGGTGGTGAGATAAAAGAGCGCATGAAATTTTAGGATTTAGAATTCCTACATCAGAAAATGGTATCACAGCAACTGTTCGCTGTCCCTTCCAATGATTTCTCATCCATTGTTGAATGTGTAAAGAGTAGAACAAGCGAACACAAACTTGTGTAATTTCATTCTTTTTTAAACTTGAAAAATACAAAAAACACGCGAAAACACGCATTAGCAAACTTAATGTTATTGAAGATTGTAAATCATGGATCAAAATAACGGGACATTAAAGCATGCACAAATTAGCGCATCATCCTAAAATATTGAGTTTTTGACAGGATGTAATTTTTCTTTTACCAACTCTGGCACACAATTTAAAGGCAGGACGGAGTTCTAAATTTGAAAATTTGTTTGATGCACTATTCCCAATAAAATTCCCATATAAAGTTTTTAATATACACTGTAATTTTGCCGGTAATTTAATATTTTGTAATAATGTAAAACTGGTGCCTGGCTTCCGAAATTCCCCGCAGTGGAAGCGCGGTTCGGAGCATGGAACTTCAAAGCCAAGTGGAATGTTACACATCCCATTGTTACGCTTTAGAACTCAAGAATGCGTTTGAATAAATTACAAGAGTTTCGCCTCCTGTTCTTTCACCTCCCTGGATCAACGGATAAATGAAGTTCGCTTTCAAAACTGAAATATTTTCGTAAAATACCTCTCTTTCTATTTGCGACTTCTGTTTGAACATAATTATACCAATACATCGGTTAAGAATAAGGACATGTTTAAATGACCCCATGTACAAAATTTAAAAAAATGAAACATTGATCAACAGATCAAAACATTGATCAACGGACCAAACATCTTTGATCTTTGGTTAAAAAAAAACAAGGAGAGGTCTTATTTATTTATTCCAAAGTAATGGAGTCCTTTATGAAGAGCTTGTGTTTCCCATCTTAAATAAAACACGTGCACCCGTGTACCGGGGAATACATTGCACACGCATAACAAAACTGATGATTACATAATCTTTCATGAAGGCGTATATATTCGTTTGAGCGGGCATAACAGTTTCGTTCAAATTAACCGAATCTTCCCATGTGAAGATAATTTTTACGAAATGACTTACAGCCGTACGATGAAATCCTTTTCAGGGGACTATTTAACAAAGACAATGTTATCGTAATCCGTTTCATGAAACAGCGAGCCAAAGAGAGAATCACTTGTACACATTTCATCAGCCATATTACAAAAAAATGTGTTATTGGTAATCAGTATATCTGCTGGATGTGGTCGTGATGGTCTTTCTGAAATTACCCTAAAGCACTGCAACAACAGTCTTCTATGATAATAAGCGAACAGTAATGTGTAATAATCACTAGGAAGCCGATGATGAAAACCACTTTCCACTCCTACTGATTAGCCTCCCTATTAAATGATCATAAACATCTCCATCATAACGAATTGATGGGTAGACAAACAGACATAATGGATTTTTTAATTGGGCTCTTGAGATAATAGGATATGATTATTTCGGATAAAATATAAAAATAACATATTGCTATGTGTTTTTTTTTTCATTACAGATTAAGAATACCGTGTAGATGTTAATAAAGAAAGAAAATAATAATATGTAAAAAGGAATGCTGTTAAATTGATAGACTGGTTTGTTGTGGTGAAGCAAACCAAAGAGAGGAATGTATAATGATCCCCCACGTATTTGTCATCGTAAAGAAGGATTTAGCAAGAACCTATCAAATGATTTTTTTTTTGTTGGAATTAACGAACATAACAGAAGTAATACACAAAATGATGTACGGTAGACGTATGGTGCCGCGTAAACTTGTGGAATAAACTTGGGTTCCACCTACAGCCATGTCTAATTATATGAGGGAAATTAAAAAGCAAACCCTTTCACGAGGCATTACCTCTTAAATATTCTTCCACGTGGAAAAGGCATCATATTTAATTGAAAATGCTCTTATTTTTCCTTCACCAAAACTCATCACTAACCTTCTCTATATTACCGTTGATTACATTTCGACCGTAAGAGCGTAATTAAAGAGCCAATTGACATGATTAAGAAGGCTGTGCCATGACGTACGACACACATGTAATTAAACGCCATCCAGCCGCATGGACATCATACATTATCAAGAAGCAGCGATTAAAAGCTTATAAAAAGGTTCGTTAGCCTAAATCAATCAACATTGCCCATGATACAGCACACCGCCTCTAGGTTCATTAAAACATTTCATGCAGGGCTAATAACACTTTACACTCTTTTATTATATGGAGCATAAATTCTAATGGAATGTATGCATTTAACGTTGATAAAAAGTGCAACAAGTTTGATGTATTTTAGGAACGGTTTCAATTTTATTGTTGGTATTCCCACCAACTTTAACATCTATTAGGGGCAAATTAATATTGTTCTCAGAATTTATATATGAATTAACTAGTTACATAATAAAAACGTTGTATTAATCCTAAACACCAAGTAATTGTGTTCACACATTTTAAATTGGCTTCAAAGTTTGATAGCCATAAATTCTCCATCTTGTAATGAAGCTTTAATAAATAAAAGTAAAAACAAGATAACAGGATTCAATAACGATGACAACAAGCATATCATACTATTATGTAACTTTCAGGGTAATTAATAATTGCTCCCCTTAACAAATTCAACGGGCTGTTCATTTATTATTCTTCCAGGAATAAAACTAACGTTGACGCAAACTTAAAATCTGTTCCATTTTCAAAGAAATTGATACATATATTCTTAATTATGAATCAACACGCATCCGTCCACTTATATTCCGTTCATTTGTAACGTTTTCCGTAAATTGTAAAACAGCTTCGATATAATCCAATGCAGCCGTGTGTGCCCAGGATTTCGGATTTAACGAATCTTCCAAGAATCCACAATGACCACCGCTTTCCGTCGTCAGTAATAACAAATTAGGTAGCGTAGAGAATAATTCGAACGGAATGTCTTCCTTCTTGGTGACGGGGTCGTCAAACGAATTGATGCATAGAAGTGGAACAGCGATTTCATCAGCTTCACGTAAAGGTTCGTTATGTTCCCAGTATTCCGCCATGTCTTTAAGCTTATACATAGGACAATCAACACACTCGAGCCATTGTGTCAAAGTCCTAGAGGAAAAGACAGAATCTAAGTCGAAGAATTTTGGCATTGTGGTAACGTGGTTCGTGAAATTCAATTTGAGTAATTGAAGGGTGAGCCATTTCAGCAGTGAGTTGGGCCGATTGGTCTGGATGGCTGATTGTAGATCATAGATGGGTGATAAACATACGGATGCAGACAGTCTGGAAGATGAACCGTAATTTCCTAGGTACGACAGGAGTAGGCTTCCTCCGTAACCCAGACCAATAGCGCTTATCCGTCTTCCGGAACGAAGTCTTGAAAAGAGATATCGCACTGCATCACGAAGATCTGAAGGGTCCCCAAGGCTTTGGCATTTAGGAGTGGTGAGAGGTAACCCATTGGTTCCTCGTCTATGAAAGACCACTGGTTCATAACCGTTGGCATATACGTTTGAGCAAAGACGTGATACATCCCCTGATCCCGCTACCAAATCTGGTATGATGAGAACTACTCCTTTGGACAATGTTTTTCTCCTTTTGCGTTTCGAAACAGAAGAATTCTTCCAAGCCCAATCCAACGCTACGATCCCACCATCAGCCATTTGGAGTACTTCTCTGCGGTATCTCATGGTGCCATTTGAGAGGATTAGGCCAAGGAGAGTTTGAAGGTAACCGAAAGACGCCCAACTCGTTGGGATAAAGGGATCCCGTAAGCTGTAGCATGTTGTGAGTACATACTTAAGAAGGGACGACGGGCGAAAATTAAGCTGAGGTAATGATGGTTGCGGCTTTTCCCTCGAACCCCAGTTCCAAAACCATCTAAAGAACACTACCAAGAGCGTGCAACACAACGTTACACGCTCTATGACAGGGGTGATGATCGATCGTTGCACATTACCGCTGCTGACTGGGTTGGGTTCCTTAGGACCACTCTGCATAGTATCCTGCCTACACCAAGTCTGCTGGCTGTTTCTACCAAGGTGATGGCCCGAGCATAAGGGGTCGATCTGCGAGAAGGCGAGTTCCGTCGGTATCGTTGCCGCCCCGTGGCAGACAAAACTCATTATGAAGCTGACGAGAGCCGAGTAGTACTCCGCAGCTGCTGCAACTACGGCAAGCATCTGGATCAATGCTTTCCCGCTCGCTCGCACCGGACACTACGCACCACCGACCTTGATTGAGTGCCGATGGAAAACTCTACCTGTTCAGAAGACGATCGCGAACTCGAGTGACTGTCTTCAAATATTACACACAGATCTCAAATATCCAATACGTAAGATCACTGTCATCGATTTGTATATAATCTGACGTGGGACCGAGTATCCACAGCTAGGCCTTCTTATCACAATTACGACGGTTCCGATTTGAAAAGATGCAATATATTGATGTTCTGTCAGTGAAAAAATCTCTAAATCGTTTCCATGACCTTTCAGGATTCATATATGAGGCTGGCGTCATCAATTGCGTACTGGAACAAAAAATTAATCTTCTCGTTTTTATTCATCTAGAGATTTACGGTATAAGTTTTTAATTTGATTATAACGAGATAAAATATTTGCGAGCACTGCGAAACATAGATGCTAAGTGAGTGATTAAGATGTGACATCGACGACGGCAAGATCAATTTTTGTTCTTCGAAAACGAACTTGAAATTCCACCTACCTGCGAAAAATCACAATTCACTATTATTAGTACTTAAACAATCATGGAATCCGGTTGTCAACGTTGAACACATATCCGCATGCCAACAAGAAGACTTATGCCTACCAGCATTTAACAAATTTAGTCAATCTTTGCTATATACATTCCTGGGAAATCGACTGATCGCAGTCGATGTTTTGGAAAACTGGTGAGTTCGCGGTTGATCTTCCGCGGGAAGGGGAGGGCGTCGACGTTGCTTTCTTTTGTGAGAGTGAGGTATCCGCAATTATTAAAGTTTCATAAATATATATATATATTTTAAGGTAAATATTATCCCTGATGTGTTGGTCTGATGAGGGAAAAATCAACAATCATGTGATGATATTTTTCTAAGTTAGCTGACACGATCCTTTCAACATCCACATGTGAAAAGAGGATATACCGTGTGTCTCAAAAAAAACGTAACACTTTTGAAATGGTTGCCAAATTGAGCATATATAATTTTATGAAAAAATGTCTATATGTATGGAAAGCTAAAGGACCAACCTTTCATATGATATGAAAAAATTAAAAAAAAATCATGCTTCGATGGACAGTGTTCACTTAAGTTAGAGGTATGAAAATGGGCCTGCGCAGGATTTTTCCTTCCAATTTTGGACAGGTAAATTACTTGTAACTTACAAAATAAGGTCGATATGAGATATTCATGATCGATGGATCAAAAGGATATTTTGAATCAAAAGGATATTTTGAATACCTCGAATTCTGGTATTTTCAATGCATAATGAATGATGTACTTAGCTATTACATGTTTGGGTCATTCATAAAACCTGAATAAAATGTGATTGATGATCCACCAAACTTACGGAAGAAAACTGATAAAGAAAAGGCAAGGGGTAGGTGATGGGATGGGAAAAGGTTGTGGGGGGGAGGAGAGTGGGTTGCATAATGTCAATTATGATTTTGAATACGGTATTTCAATTTAACATTTTCCCATTCTTCCTTCATCCTGTTCACATCTACCAGATCAATGATACAATAAGATGGGAGTGGAAGTTGGTGTGTGTGTGTGTGTGTGTGTGTGGCAGGGGTGGTGTTTGGGGATTGATAAATGACAGAGAGAAAGGACTGGTATTCAAAACATCCTTTTAACTCTTAATCCATCGATCATGAATATCTCATATCAAACTTATTTTGTATGCTAAAAGTAACTTACCTGTCCAAAATTGGAAGGAAAAATCCTGCGCAGGCCCATTTTCATACCTCTAACTTAAGTGAACACTGTTCATCGAAGCATGATTTTTTTTTCAATTTTTTCATATCATATGAAAGGTTGGTCCTTTAGCTTTCCATACATATCAACATTTTTTCATAAAATTATATATGCTCAATTTGGCAACCATTTCAAAAGTGTTACGTTTTTTTTGAGACACACGGTATAAAGGATTAATATTTCCGATTGATAATTCCTTCACTGCAAACGCGTCAATAAGTCCACAAGAAAACCCAAACTTCCTCAGTTGAGCATAAAGTACGAAAACTATGCTAAATCTCTGCTTTGATAAAGCCTCAGTCACTGCTCACGTCAACTTTGACTGTTTAGAGAAGGAGATACGAAAGATATTTCGTATATGTGAAAAGCTTCCACCCTCGCTGAGAGAAGTAAAAATGCTCTGTCATCGTCCACTCTCTACCATTTAATACGACCCGGCAAGCATGGAGTCTACTCTACGCTCACTCACAAACACAGTAGATGACTGTGGCGTCATAGGCGTCTCCCTCGCGGATAGAATGAAAAGCATGACGTAAAGAAGCGCGAGTATAAGCTTCGCTCTGAGTGACAAAACGAAAGAATAACCAGCTAACGCACGCCAATGACGCGTCAAGTTAAACTGCGCACTTTTCACAATCGTTCTCCTAGCTTTTCTTCCATGCCTTTGAATTATCAGACCACAGGGAATAAATGCAATAGTCGTTAATATTCTCCCTGTAGAGTTTTAATGTCAATGCAACTTTGCATGACGTATTACTATTAGATAAAAAGACCTTTGATTATTATATGATCAAATTCTTTTTTCAATGAGGTTGTATTGAGTCATTTCACAATCTGTTATACACATTGACGGTTTTCAATGCTTTATCCAGATGATTCTGAGTAAAATTTGATCTCGAACCATGGGTTATATAGTTATCTAAGGGATGGATAAATAGACAATCTAATGCCTTTTCTAAGCTTTATGGAGTTAAATTATCGGGTTTGGATATCCAAAGGTAGGAATTTATCAAGCAAATGTAAATAATAATTGCAATCGGCCCCCACCCCCTTTTAAAATCCATGTGGTATTTTTTAAGTACACACAAATTTAAAAAAAAATAGGTGTGCTCTTGTGCCATTTAATTGTAATTTTAATGATGTGGTTAGTTGTATAATTCTGCTATTAAAACTCCCTCTTAAGACCCATTTGGTATATCTTAAATACATGAGAGAAAATAAGCCCCCCCCCCCCCCCCAACCCCCATGGATTTGCTTTTCTGTTCCCTCCTCTAATCCAAAGACCTCCGTTACACATCGAAAATACTGGTCCCATGGCCGGCCGAGCCGAGCTAGATTGTCGGGAGTCGGCAACCGGTCGTATCTCTAACTTAGGCACTAGAAATAAATCTTCTTTTCTTCTATTCCTTTTTCCTGTTTCCCCCATTTTATCTTATTATTTTGTTGTTTTGTTGTTGCTTGTCATCGATATTTCTAAACTTAGCCTTTATCTTATATGGCATGCTGAATCCACTAGCTAGTTTTGCTAGTTTTGCCATTCAGGAAACCACACGCTAAGGGTGTAATGTTCAGGAATAAAATGTACTCATTATCTGCTATATTCAGAGAGGCAGCAGTCACGTGAGACTGAAATGAAATAAATCCATTTAGCGATTTAACAAGGATATATCTACTATCCACCCAATGAATAAATTAGGGGCAAAGATACATCAAAGTGTCAGGTAAAAGAGCTATGCTTCCATGCCAAAGTACTTGTACGAGTTTCATATAACGTGTCTATGCGTTGCGATGCATGTAATATCAGTACGGTTTACGGTGCAAAAGTACTTTAAGAAACATGAATCGTGTTTAAGCATTTGTAGTTCAATCATTCGTATTCACATTCAAAACCCTTTCTGTTATAATAAACAAAAAAACCTTCCGCAAGGTGAGAAGATATCCATATCCTAAGTATATATACCCGTCTCCCTTGGCGTCTTTTTCTTCTTTGATTCGATTTGATTTGCTTCCCACATAATTATATATGTACAAATCTTGCAAAAAAAAGGTGAAAACAAAATTAAGTTCGCTTCCCCACATACGTGAAATGTAGGTAAACCGAGTAAAATTGAATCGCATAGTATTTGAGATTATTTTCTTGAGTTATGTCTCTATCCAAACGGTGTGACTAATGATGATGATAATGGTCTCCAAGCTATTTTAAACAGATTAAGATGTGGCTTTTCACATACATATATCATGGGATCGTGTACCATTTATTTATGGATGTCAGACTACAGCAGAGCTCAAATCTTTCGAACGAATCGGGCAAGGACTACATGTAGCTAAGAATTAGGGAGAATAAATTAGGTTTGGAACGTAGGTGGCGGTCTTCTATCAACTTCCCTTATCCCTACACAGAAATACAAGCAGATTCTAGCTTATAATACGTATCAGTATCATGGCAATCAATTCACAATAGTTCGCATATTGAAAATAATGTGTACCTTATTATGATGGCAAGTACTTCTACAGTCTCATTACATTTCATACATTTAAAACATTAAATAAACCTAAACGACTTTTCAATATCATTGTAATCCTATCATCTCCTTCACTATACAGTGCGTCCCAGAAAAAACGAAACGGAGAAGTATCGATGTTTTATCATAACTTAATCACAACCATAATTAATGAATGATACATATTTGGAAAGCCTAGAGTCTCCTCTTTCCGTTGATGCTACTTAGATGATGCATATTTCACGCATGAGTGATAAAAAGCAATTTGAAGGAAGGAAACCAAAAAGACATCTGGCAGGCGGTATCTGAATTTCGAAGAAAAATTAACATTTCTAGAAAGTTGAGTTTCTGCCCTTTCATATGACACCTTAATCAGGAAAAATGAGCGAGGAATGACAAAGTTCTGTTTGTTTAAAGTAGTGCTTGCATTTCCATAATTGTATTAAACGAATTCGTTTTCACTGGCTGCCTGCCGTATCAATAAACGGAGTTAAGTCTTTTGTCAAATCTGCTTTTTGCTACGGCAGGCACCCAGTGAAAACGAATTCGTTTGTTAAAATTATGAAAATGTAAGGGCTACTTTAAACAAACAGAACTTTGTTATTCCTCGCTCATTTTTCTTGATTTTGGTGTCATATGAAAGGGCAGAAACTCAACTTTCTAGAAATGTTAATTTTTCTTCGAAATTCAGATACCGCCCGCCAAATGTCTTTTTGGTTTCCTTCCTTCAAATTGCTTTTAATCACTTATGCGTGAAATATGCATCATCTGAGTAGCATCAACTGAAAGAGGAGACTCTAAGCTTTCCAAATATGTATCATTCATTAATTTTGGTTGTGATTAAGTTATGATAAAACATCGATACTTCTCGGTTTCGTTTTTTCTGGGACGCACTGTATAAAGAGATTGAAGGGTCTATCTCTTTGCATTTACAATACGATGCATCAAGCAGTAAAATAAATAATAAATGATGGTTTTACCCATCCTGTGACTGGAGCAGGTCACGTTATTGTCACGTTTCATTTAACTGGCCAAAACGTAGTATGGTGTTCAAGATGAACAGTTTCAATTCGTCTTTTTGATTACATCGAGGGAGGTCATGGATTGAACAGGTGAAGTCATTTAGAAGGGGGAAAAAAAATCATCTAAGGAACAAAAACATACAGACGCGTCGGAACCCTTCCAGCTTTTTTTTCTTCGAGGGGGGGGGGGGGGACATTTTCGGGGGTCCCACCTTGAATGGAATTTCGACAATCGTTTTTAAATCTCTCAAATTTAGCTACGCTTACTACGTGCATATACCCCCATAACCCCCCCCCAAAAAAAAAAAAATATATATATATATATATATATATATATATACCCATATATACATGTATGGGTATATATATAAAATATATAAAAACAAATTAATGAATAAATTTTGTTTAAATCGTTTTCTTCTTACTTACTATATTATTTTATAATATTTCTAAAAAGCAATGTTTGAAATTGTATTTAAGACAAACCATACTTTACATCTCTTTGTGCACTCCTTCATCTATTGTTGTGTTGATCACTTATTAGGCTTGAAAGGTATACTGTATTTATTTATCCACGGTAAAAACTCACAATCAGTCAAAACAGACTGCTTTTCAGCGAGTCCGGGCACATTCTTACAAACAAGTAAAAATTAACACAATATCATCGATAAACGTATTTACTACAAATTGAAATTTCTACAAACAAATATTGCGAACAAAAATGAGATTCACAACAACAACAAAAATCAAATTTCACTCTTCAAATTGTCGAAAATATAATGAGACTTACAATTTGTACCCACCAACCCCCACCCCCCCCCCCCCCTCCCCCACTTTTCCTTCCCCATGAATCAAAAGTCGATAGAGCTGATTGACTTAAAATTAAGTAAGCTTGTCCATTCGTCGAATATCATCAGGTAATGAATTGAAAAGTGTTATATTTGTGTACAGACCACCATCTCCCTAAATAGTTCGTTTTTTGGTGAACACGAATGATCGGTGATGAGCAGGCTAGAGGGTAGAGATCAAACACTGTCATGAAGGGAGTATCCACAGGCATGATAATATCACATGTATATAAAGCGAGAATCTGTGTTGGAGTGAGGGAAATTGATTGAACATCACCACCTACATTACAACCCTAATCAATTATCCACAGAGTTCTTAGGCAATCCTTGCCCGATTCGTTCGAAATATTTGAGCTCTGTTTTGTATTCTTCCTGAAATATATAAACAAATGGAACATGCTACCACGATATGAAGTTGAAAAGACACTTTTTAATATGTTTTAAATAGGTGGAAACCATTCTCATCATAAGTATTAAAACGAATAAATACATTAATTCAGTACTTCATAATGTTCTTTGTTCTCACAGTGTCTATTTTATTTACATTTTAAATTTTTGTTTTCTTGTCACAAGACAGGTTTTGTCATGATGATATATTTTATAAATCAAATCAAATCAAATCAAATCAAGGCAAAGCAAAGAAGAAAAGGAGACGACAAGGAACACAGATAATATGACTAGTTAGGATATGGATGTGTTCTCACGTCAAGGAACGGTTTGGAATGTGAACACGAATGATCACTGATGATTGCACTGCAAATGTGTGAACACGAGTCATGTTTCTTAAAATAAATGTTTACCGTAAACCGCATTGATATATTTGGCAACACCGTAGACACGTGATATGAATCTAGTACAAGCCCTTTTGGCATGGAAGCATTACTCTTTTACCTGACACGTTGCTGTATCTTTGCCTCTAATTTATTCATTGGGTAGATAGCTGATATACCCTTGTTAAATCCCTGAATGGATTTATTTCATTTCAGCCTCACACGGCTTCTGCTACTTCATAGACGGAAGATAAGTAGATTCTATTCATGAAAACCACAGCAATTGTGTTTCCAAATGAGAAAACATAAAATATCTTGGGCGGACCCAGGGATCCGTATAGGGGACACAATCCAGATACCATGTCTTGCCAAAAGACGGTCCTCATCCATTTAATTTTCTTATTTATTTTCAATGTTCCTATTTTTTATAAAGGATTGTCAATATACTTCGTTCAATAGCAGTCCTTCCTCTGTTTGTTTGCTTTTAAATTATTTTTCTTTTATTTCCTCAATGCTTGGTCGCAAAAAAAAAAATATGATCTTTGCACGGTCGCAATTTTTTTTTCTCGATCCAAATCGAACTAGTAATAGTTATGTGTGAATGGGCCTAATGTTTGCCAACCAGAAACCCAACAATGCCGTGAGAATACTGAACAATTTCTAACTAGCAAAAAAAAAAAAAAAAAAAAAACCTGTATCGATTGACAGGTACCCATTTACACCTGGGTGGAGAGTGAGAAAACGTGCATTAATGTCTTGCAAAAGACGTTAATGCCGGGATGAGATTCGAACCCTCAACCCCTGGATTGAGAGTCAAGTGAATGAACAACTATATACCATGACACCTCCACATTCTCAACGTAAGATGTCTGCTGGAACAAACTCTAATGTAAAATGCCCTTATTCTCACGTCCACATTAGTCTTGATAATATCGCATATTCTCCTAGCTAATGAACCCCAAGATGTGGAGAAAAACAAAAAATAAACAGTGCATTCAAATAGTGGAACCTTGGGTACATATTACAATTGCTATCGTAAGGAACGGGAAATATACCCCGAGATTTCAGGAAATTACGGACGATGCATATTCCATCATTGAAAAACTCGCAATTTTGTAATGGAAACAGTAACCCTCCTGGTGATAGTCTGTAACTCCTTGGTCTGATTTACTCTTTAATTTTAAAACATGTTCCCCCAAAAGATTGTGGTTTCGTCTGTGTATGCTTCTGTTTTATTCGTCCTCTTCTTTATAGTGAAAATCTCTCCTTGCTAACTGGAATTTTTTTTTTTGCATATCAAAGCTTGTTTTTTAAATACTAAAACAAACAAACGAACGAATAAACAACGTGAGCAGTCTATGGCACTCGAGATCGGTAAATCACACAAAAAATGCCAACTGAGCGGAGACCTCCGGTCCTCATCCATTTAATTTTCTTGTTTTGGACAATGTTCCTATGGTAATAAAGGAGTGTCGATGTACTTCATTCAATAGCAGTCCTTCTTCTGTTTGTTCGCTTTTAAATTGCCTATTTTTGCCACAAGAAAACTGTATAGTTGCACCATCTCCCTGGTTGCACAGATCCTCTTTACGTAATACATGCCACGAAAGATAACGTGCTAGACACTTTCTCTCTTTAGTGTAAAAGATGTTGTTCCCATGAATCCCATAAGGTACAATCTGCATAAGCATACATGAACACTCACCTCAGATGTTGGCAAAGTCCTGCTATATAAGCGTTCTATCTAAGAAGGGACTGCAGAACGATCTACGGAATGATCCTGCAATGTCGGAGAAATTTTATACGAAGCTGAAATTGTGATAAAGTTGAAGAAGACCGAAAAGGGTAAGTTCAATATCCACATATTCTTTTCATCGATTTCGTTTTACTGAACAGAAAAAAGTATAGACAAACAGAGATAAATACCGTTGAGAATATCACAAAAGTGTGTTTTAATGTTCAATGTTCAATTTATTTCTCCACAAATGCAAAACATAGGGAGCTACATAGAATAAAATACATACATACAATACAATAATAAAACATGTACAATATATATAAAACGATTACAGTTGGAACAATGTATGTTTTAAAAAGAAACAAATCAGCAAATGTGGAAGGGGTAGTCAAAAATCAAAAATGATTTGTCGAGGACTACCCCCAATAATTAAGAAAATATATATAATTAAAACTTAAAAGTAAATATAAGGTAAAATTATGAGGTGGTACCAATAACAAGAAAGAAGAGGGAGAAAAATATCAAAGACAGGGGGGGGGGTTGCATCTACCTATATGTGAATGTTGTAAAGGATGGGTTACTTAACAGGAATAATCTTAACTTAGCCTTAAAAGAATACAATGAAGAACAATGCTTGATGGAATCATTAGAATGGGTATGTGGTTACGACCAAACATTGGCTTAAAAGTTTTCGTTGTTCATCCAGTCAGGTTTTCATCAATCACACTCAGTAACATCCCAAACATCTCAAACTGCAACAATGACGCATTGTTGTATTCTTGTTTCACGATTTGATTCTTGATTTTATTAATAGCTCTCATAATTATGTTTGGTGCGTGCATATATACTATACAACGCTTACCATCCGGTCTACGAGGCTGTTTGGCAGACCTCCTAAGAGTTCATGAGACTGTTGTCCCGCGAGTCCTATTGGACCTAATTCTCAACATTTTTCTTAAAAGCCTCGTTCAGATATGACTTGGGAAAACCGCCGTGTTTTTGTTAATGACGCAAAGTGTAATACGCTTCTTATAATTATCTGTATCTTATAAAACACAGAGCTCAGTGAAAAGGCACAAGTCATTTGCTCCGCTGAGTTACCATTCACCTATATTTTTTAAAAACGCGGCCTCTTTTTTTTTGGGGGGGGAGGGGGTGGGGGGGTGGGGGCGAGGTTTACTGGGTCATATCTGAACAAGCCATTAGAGTTTGCAAAACCAATACTTTATGTATCTCGCGGGCTGGCTGTTGATCTCGTAGGCATTCAGTAAACTGTGATATTAAAAAATAGAATAAGAGACAACAAGACGTTGTATGTGTGTGTGGGTGTGTGTGTTTATACTTTACATAAAATATCCACATCATCTCGTGTTTCATGTTTATTTATCTCCCATGTTTTTTCATATCTAGAATTTGGAATTGATGGTTGCTATCGGTGTATGAACACACGAGGACCTCTTCTTACACCTTCTAAGTTCTAAGAAACATTTGGAAAGATGTTGCGAGCCACTTTAAAGAGGAATCGCACATTAATTTTGGCGCTATTGTTATCCTGATACTTTTAATGATGTACTCCATGTTTTCTCCAACGCTTAATGTCACGGAGAAAACTACATCAGAGGCATTGAATCAGAGAAACAGCTCAGTTTGTATTGGCAATCAACGGCCACCTAGGCAGCCAGATGATCGGAATAAAACGTTGTCGAAGGTATTACACGTGAAAGATGCACCGGCTATCAACGATATCCCCAAGGACATTCACAAGTACACCTCCAAGTCTGATATCAATATGAAAAATCCGGAGGTATTTTACGGAGACTGTTACGCTTACTCGGTTGCAGGGATGACGAAGCGAACCCCAGAAGACATGAACAAGAATGGATGCGAGAAGCGTCTTCCGAAAGCCATGATAATGGGGATTAAAAAGTGCGGTACGGGGATACTGACGAAATACTTATCCCTCCACCCTCTGGTAGTTATCGAGGGAGAAGTACAGGCTCCTCCAGGGCCACACTTTACGGCCGATGACCTTGACAAGTGGCGTTTGAGGATGCAGTGGTCCAGTCCAAGAATGTTTTCTATGACGGGGAAGCCGATGAGATTTTCTCAAGGCAACATAACACATCTGCTGGATCAAAACGCCAAAGTGATCATAATAATCCGTGATCCTGTTGTACGTGCTATCTCTGATTATGTCCACGAAAGTGTCAGCGATGGCACTTTACTAAAACATTCATCGAGAGCTCTTCTTCCACCATTTAATGAGATGGTAATCAAACCAGAGACAGGTGAGATCGATGGTAACAATTTTATTATTGCCAACGGGACGTACATTGACAAATATCAAAAGTTGAAGAACTATTTTGGACCTGACCGGGTGCTTGTACTTGATGGCGAGGCCTTCATCCAAGATCCTCTACCGATCATGAAACAAACGGAAAGATTCCTTGGCCTTTCTCCGTTTTTTAAGCGTGAACATTTTCAGAAAAGCCTCGAGACTGGATTTTACTGTGCGAATGTTCAGGAGAGGCCGAACATCGCGTGCGCCAATCCTAAAATAAAAGGGCGCCCTCACCCCGAAATAAACGATGCTATATCAAAGAAGTTGTATGATTATTATCGTCCATTTTCTCTAGAACTGGCCAAGGAAGCAGGAATTGACTTTCCATGGTTGTTTCAGTGAAGCATGAAGGACACGTGATTAATACAAGAGAGTATGAAGTTATTTCATAATTATAGGCCTACCTTACACAAGCTCTTTGCAAGTTTTACATGTAATGAGCTGATGTCCTTTACCATGTATTTAACCCATATTATTATAATCGTGACAGGCCTACATTGTACATTATATATTAAGATATATTTTTAATTTTACCTTCAATCAAACTGATCAAAAGGTGATATTAGAATTAGAGTTCGAATATAAAACAATAATCGATTCTTAAAGTCCTTCTCGTCAACTTCATTAGAAATTTTCATATTTATCGAAGGCCTATTTGGGGTCTTATATTTGTTTGTAATTCATGTTTAATCATCTGATGCTCATGATATTTCTATGATGATTTCAATGACTTTCAGCGTATAATACTCGTAATAATATAAGTAGTTCCGTATACTAATCAATCATACAAGACTGATTCGACTAACGTATTTGATGATCATGAATTTATATTCTTTAAAATAAAGATATAATTTTGAAAAATGCTAAAAGTTGCCTCATTGTTCTCGCATTTTTGTATAAATTGTACTTTTTTAATTTATTAATTGTACGTTTTATTTTCCATGTTTCTAAATTGAAAAGAATGATATCTTATGGTACAAAGAGTTCTCACCATATCATATTGTCATCAAAGTGTTTAAAAATTCGAAAAACCTCCTTAAGGTGAACTAACAAATCCACAGCACAAAATTCTTCCCTCCTTACTACATAAGTAAATCTACTAAGGCAAGGAAAAAATAGTCGACACATTTCTTCAATATTTTCATGACAAAACTTCTTTCAATGTCGGGGAACTTTATATCCATCTCGGAATTTTCAAAACATTGAATCTGCCATTTACATGTAGATCCTGAAATTTTTCTTCCCAAACACCTTTTCGAGAAAACCAAGTATAAGGTGTTTGTACATGCAAACTTGTGAATATATTATATTTCTTATGATAATTAATTATAATCAGTAGTTGGTTGTAATATATACTAAGATCGAGAGAGATTATACACTGTTGCTCATAAAGTTGGATTTTTTTGTTTTTATTACCCCAATTCATGGAATTGTTTTGACAATGATTTATTCCCAATAGATCTAGATAATATAACATATAACATAATATATATATTATTGAATAACAATTTGCCAGTGTTTGTTTTGCGTGACTGCTAAAGCATGTGTGTGCTACTATGCTTATCAACTAGGGGACCTACGCCCTTAAGTCATACATTGCAGTAATGAGAATTAATGCCCTACAAAAGGGCACTGATATAGCACATCGACATAGTTTTGATCCTGGGGCCTCACAGTTACGAGGCCATTGCTTTGCCACTGAACCATGACTGTACGCAGCGGGGGCTAGGGTAGGGGGTAGTTCCCACAAATAAAATAAAAAACCAGAGAAAATGCAATAATTTATCAACAATTCATTAAACCCCCCCCCCCCCCCCGGTCCCCAACAGATAAAAAGCTTTTATGTGCCTATGCCTTGAGCTATAATGCATGGCGGTACATATGTAATGTAATGTAAAATTCCCTTATTCTCACGTCCACATTAGTCTTGACAATGTCGCATATTCTCCAATAATAATAATAATAATAAATCACTATTTCTTATATGGCGCTTTTCAGGAGGGCTCTATCAAAGCGCTTTACATAACCCCGGTCATCGGATTCAGGCTTACCCGCACACAATGTATGCACATTCTCCACTCCCTGGGGAGCATTCCAGCCAGGCGTAATTTTTACAAGCGCACCCTTGCTAATCTAAGCACATTAGCTTTCGCATCCTACCGGCTACCAATTTAACACCAAGCTAATGAACCACAAGATGTTGAGAAAAACAAAAAATAAACAGTTTATTCAAATAGTGGAACCTGGGGTACATGTTACAAATGTTATCGTAAGGAACGAGAAATATACCCCGAGATTTCAGGAAATTACGGACAATACTTATTCCATCATTGAAAAACTCGCAACTCCGTAATGAAATCAGTAACCCTCCTGATGATTTATTTGTAATTTCTTAGTCTGATTTACTCTTTAATATTAAAACATGTTCCCCCTTCCCCAATAAGATTGTGGTTCCGTCTGTCACTGGCGTACTGGTGGGCGGGCTTGGGGGGGGGGGGGGGGCGCCAGCTCCCCCAAATAAAATTAAACCATGACTTATTTTCAATTCCATACAAGTGATTTACTAATGTTCGTGATATCACATGACTTTCAACAAAATGCGCGTTTCTCCATTTCTGTTGCAAACTGACACATTCCCAAATAGCCAGGAACAACATGTTTTATATAGTTACTAATGGGTCTAATTACTGGCCACTAACAGTAACACTAGTAGAAAATTCCTTTCCAGAAGCTACTGCGACAAGCACTGCCAGGAGATGTTACCCACCACTTGGGCTATGCATTCACATATTTGCGAACGAACGTTCCATACGTACATCATGTAACACTGTCCCGTTAAGGGGCCCAGTGGGGAAACTGTACAACGAAACGTCTTCTTTCCCTAATAATTCAATGAAGGCGGCAAAGCTTCCGCGCTTCGCGCGGGATGGGGGCAACTGAATTCAGACTAGGATTAATTAGGAGTCAAGAACGTTACAACGAATCGTCTTCTTTCTCTAATAATTTAATGAAACATGAAAGCTTCCGCGCTACTCCGCGCTACGCGCGAAAATGATTCCAGACAAGGATAAAGAGTACAAATTTAATGAAACGTCAAAGCTTCCGCGCAAATTCAGAAAAGGAGACGATGCAACGAATCGTCTACTTTCTCTAATAATTTGATGAAAGTGAAATGGGCGAAAATAAATTAGGACAAGGATTAAGTGTCGAGAATGGTACTAACAACGGATCGCCTTCTTTCTCTTATTATTTAATGAAAGTGAATAGCCTCCGCGCTTTGCGCGGGAAGGGGAAAACTGAAAAATAATGTAGTTCATGGCCCCGGGTTTATAGGGTTAAATTTGTAGGCATTGGGACATTGGCATTAATATATTTGTGTCGGTAATTGGTGTCTAGTTTTGTCGTTAATCGGTGGCCTCTACAGAAGACCTTTTTTTTCTTTCTAGGAAGTACCAGTGGTAGTTCTCAAATTGCAAAACATCCTTACTCTTATATATGAGAAAGCAATTTTACGTCATAATTACTCCAGGAAGTGCCTGAAAATGCGTCTAATGTTTGTTCTAAAATTGCAAACGCTTCCTACTCAGACCCACCCCCGTTTGGTCGCTCCGCTCCCTCGCTGCTAAAGCCTCGCTCTGTGGCTTCTTCGTTTTACATATATTTCACCCCATACCATTTTGTGTCCCCCGGTAAGAAATTCCTGGATCCGCCACTGATGCCCAACCCTTGAGCTTCAATCGGGGGCTCCGCCCCTTGACCACCACCGGGGCTTTGCCCCTAGACCCCACTTTGAAAAACGTTCAGCGGGGCCTGCATTTTTGTCAGCCACCCCCAAACGTTTTTGCTCATTACGCCACTGCCGTCTGTGTATGCTTCTGTGTATGCTTCTGTTCGTCCTCTTCTTTATAGTGAAAATCTGTCCTTGCCACTAACTGGAATCTTTCTTTGCATATCAAAGCTTGTTTTTTAAATACAAAAACAAACAAACAGACGAACAAACAACGTGAGCAGTCTATGGCAGTCGAGATCGGTAAATCACACAAACAATGCGAACTGAGCGGAGACCTCCGGTGAGGCCGGTCCTCATCCATTTAATATTCTTGTTTATTGTCAGTTAATGTTTCTATTTTAATAAAGGATTGTCAATGTACTTCGTTCAGTAGCAGTCCTTCTTCTGTTTGTTCGCTTTCAAATTATTTTCCTTTTATTTCCTCGATGCTTGGTCGCAAAAATAAAAATCGATCTTCACTCGGTCGCAATTTTTTTTCTCGATCTTTGCATCGCGATCCAAATCGAACCATCAATTGCTATGTGTGAAAGGGCCTATGTTTGCCAACCAAAAGGCGAAGCCAAACAACGCCGAGAGAAAACTGTATAGTTGCACCATCTCCCTGGTTGCACAGATCCTCTTTACGTAATACATGCCACGAAAGATAAGACACTTTCTCTCTTTAGTGTAAAAGATGTTGTTATGATCCCATGAAGTACAATCTGCATAAGCATACATGCACACTTACCTCAGATACTAAGAAGGGAGTACAGAACGAACTACGGAATGATCCTGCACTGTCGGAGAAATTTTAAACGAAGCTGAAATTGTGATAAAGTTGAAGAAAACCAAAAAGGGTAAGTTCAATATCCACGTATTCTTTTCATCGATTTTGTTTTACTGAACAGAAAAAAATTAAAGACAAACAGAGGTAAATACCGTTGAAAATATCACAAAAATATATTTTAAAATGTGTATGTGGTTACGACCAAACATTGGCTTAAAGGGATAGTTGAGTTCTGTTGCAGAGGGCGCTACACGACATAATATTTTGTGAGATAATGAAAAACTGACTGTCATTTTTGAAAAAACATACAATTTAAATGACAAAATTATGTTTGTTTGATCAAAATCAGTTCAGAGACGGCTGAAATATCCATAAATATAACGATTTCTAATACTTGTGTACCACCACAAATATCAGATAATTTGAAAAAACCGTTGAAAAACGAAATAGCGCCTTTTACGTCGTATTTCAGCCAAAGCCGATGTTGGCTTTTTTGTTGGCATTTTCGTGTTGGTTATATTACGCACAACCAGCCGGCCCATGTATTGTTATTTTAATTAAATAATTAATTAACGGTCACCGTATTTTTTTTTTAAAGTGGAGCTGAATTGGTATGATCGTATTGGCTAAATTTCACACATTTTGGGGTCTAAAATTACCTACATACCAATTGTAGGTTCTAAAAGGGCACTAGAAATGTCATAGGTAAGAATAAGAGTAAAGCACTTTGAAGGGATTCGCGGTCTGAAAACAGAACACAACTATCACTTTAAAAGTTTTCGTTGTTCATCCAGTCAGGTTTTCATCAACCACACTCAGTAACATCCCAAACATCTCAAACTGCAACAATGACGGACTGTTGTATTCATGTTTCACGATTTGATTCTTGATTTTATTAATAGCTCTCATAATTATGTTTGGTGCGTGCATATATACATCGCTTACAATCCAGCTGACCCGATGGTCTACGAGGCTGTTTGGCAGACCTCCCAAGGGTTCATGAGACTGTTGTCTCGCGAGTCCTATTAGTCCTAATTCTCAACATTTTTCCTAAAAGCCTCGTTCAGATATGACTTGGGAAAACCGCCGATTTTTTGTTAATGACGCAAAGTGTAATACGCTTCTTATAATTATCTGTATATTATAAACACAGAGCTCAGTGAATAGGCACAAGTCATTTGCTGCACTGAGTTACCATTCACTTACTTCTCTTAAAGGTAAAGACCAGTATTGGTAACGCCCCAATTTCAAAAAATGATATGGAAGCTCTCATTACCAATCATGTGAAAGAATATGTTTTGACTAATACATGATGATACAAAATTTGCCGGGAGACCGCCTACTAATTCATATATTTGGTAAATTTGTTTCTCTCATGGTCGTGTGAGAGATGTAGGGTAGTCCCATATACATCTTTCTGTGTATAGTGCTTGTAACTTTACGAAGAATGGGCCAAATTTCTTATCATTTTGATGATTCCAGAACCTTGCAGATGCTAGATGCTAGATGATCAACCTTTTCTGATCGATTCCACAACGTTTCTTTCACAATGCAATCGCATGACCATTACTGGTCTTTACCTTTAAAAACGCGGCTACTTTTTTGTTTTTTTGGGGGGGCGGTTTACTGCGTCATATCTGAAACAAGGCATTATAGTTTACAAAAACCGATCTCGCGGGCTGGCTGTCGATCTCCTAGGCATTCAGTAAGCTGTGATATATATAAAAAAAAAGACTGGACAACAAGACGTTGTACTAATGTGTGTGTGTGGGTGTGTGTGTTTATACTATACATAAAATATCCACATCATCTCGTGTTTAATGTTTATCTATCTCCCATGTTTTTTCATATCTAGAATTTGGAATTGTTGGTTGCGACCGGGATATGAACACACGATGACCTCTTTTTACACCTTC
Source organism: Strongylocentrotus droebachiensis (assembly GCA_035222895.1). NCBI lineage: Eukaryota > Metazoa > Echinodermata > Echinoidea > Camarodonta > Strongylocentrotidae > Strongylocentrotus > Strongylocentrotus droebachiensis. The sequence continues at coordinate 122,051 of JAVYIG010000564.1, forward strand.
TAAGTTCTACGAAACATTTGGAAAGATGTTGAGAGCCACTTTAAAGAAGAATCGCACGTTTGGCGCTATTGTTATCCTGATACTTGTATTGATTTTCTCCATTTTTTCTCCAACGCTTAATGTCTCGGAGAAAACTACATCAGAGGCATTGAATCAGAGACACAGCTCAATTTGTACTGACAATCAACGGCCACCTAGGCAGCCAGATGATCGGAATAAAACGTTGTCAAAGGTATTAAACGCGAAAGACGCACCGGCTATCAACGATACCCCCAAGGACATTCACAAGTACACCTCCAAGTCTGATATCAAAATGAAAGAGCCGGAGGTATTTTACGGAGACTGCTACGCTTACTCAATTGCAGGGATGAGAAAGCGAACCCAAGAAGTCATGAACAAGAATGGATGCGAGAAGCGTCTTCCGAAAGCCATGATAAGAGGGGTTAAAAAGTGCGGTACGGGGATACTGACGAAATACCTATCCCTCCATCCTCTGGTAGTTATCGAAGGAGAAGTACGTGCTCCTCCAGGGCCACCCTTTACGGCCGATGACCTTGACAAGTGGCGTTTGAGGATGCGGTGGTCCAGTCCAAGAATGTTATCTATGACGGGGAAGCCGATGGGAATTACTTCCGACAACATAACGAATCTGCTGGATCAAAACGCCAAAGTGATCATAATAATCCGTGATCCTGTTGTACGTGCTGTCTCTGATTATGTCCATGAAAGTATCAGCAATGGCACTTTACAAAAAAAATCATCGAGAGCTCTTCTTCCACCATTTAATGAGATGGTAATCAAACCAGAGACAGGTGAGATCGATGGTAAAGATTATATTATTGCCAACGGGAGGTACATTGACAAATATCAAAAGTTGAAGAACAATTTTGGACCTGACCGGGTGCTTGTACTTGATGGCGAGGCCTTCATCCAAGATCCTCTACCGATCATGAAACAAACGGAAAGATTCCTTGGCCTTTCTCCGTTTTTTAAGCGTGAACATTTTCAGAAAAGCCCCGAGACTGGATTTTACTGTGCGAATGTTCGAGAGAGGCCGAACCTCACGTGCGCCAATCCTAAAATAAAAGGGCGCCCTCACCCCGAAATAAACGACGCTATATCAAAGAAGTTGTATGATTATTATCGTCCATTTTCTCTAGAACTGGCCAAGAAAGCAGGAATTGACTTTCCATGGTTGTTTCGTTGAAGTATGAGCAGGCGCGCCGGAAGCAGTTTGGGATCGGGGGGGGGGGGGGCAAATATTCCAGGGGGCTCACCTTCCAGGGGCAGTGGCGTAACAAGCAAAAACGTTTGGAAGGGGGGGGGGGGTGCAGGGGGGGATGCAGAAGACAAATCTGCATCACCACCACACGTTTTTCAAAGTGGAGTATTAACGATGAGGTAGAGCCTAAATTGAAGTGGGGTCCAGGGGCTGAGCCCCCGGAAGCTCAGGTTTTTTTTAGACGTTTAGTTTATACGGTTAGATGAGCATCCAGGGGCCCTTTTTAAGGCCATTGATGTGGTTCCGGGGGCAAAGCCCCCTGAAGCTCAGAGGTTTTAGATATTTAACTACGGTCAGGTGAGTATCTAGTGGCCCGCCTTAGGGCCCATGGTGGGGTCCAGGGGCAGAGCTCCCAGAAGCTCGGGGATTTAAGGTATTTAATTACGGTCAGATGAGCATCCAGGGGACCGCCCTAGGGTCCTTGGTTGGGGTAGGGGGGCAGAGCCCCCGTAAGCTATGGGGTTTTAGGCATTTAATTACCGTCAGATGAGCATATTTTGATACCTCCTTTGTGACATTGGCAGGTCACTTTTTTTTCTTTCTCTCTCTTTCTTTCTTTTTCTCTTTAACTTACTTTTTCTAAAAATGAGGGGGGCTCGAGCCCCCGAGCCCAGCCGTTCTGCAGGCCCTGACATGAAAGCTTCTAAATTAGCATATTTTTCGCCCGACTGTAAAGATTTGGGAATTTCTAATTTTCCAACAAACGCATAAAAAGGTATCACTTACACAAAAATTGAGAAAAAATACCGGAAAATCATGTCATTTCAGCAACATTTGTAAATCACTAATATCGAAAAAGAAATACACCCCCCCCCCCATCAGTACGCCAGCGTTCATGTGCTCATGTCTTCTCACCCCTATAACAAAAAACACACTCGCTTTCCCATCCTCTCACAATATTTCCACGATATGCGTGTATCGCTATTATAAAAACCTCCATTGATGAATTTAGATGGCATGCGGAATGTGTAGGAATTTTAATTCCTGTCACCTTTCTTTTTCTTTGAATGGAATTTAATATGAGATTTCATTCAGGTTTTTATTTATTGTTAGTTCTTTTGGGTTAAAACTTCAAACCATCTTTACTCCTTTACGGCTTTTCTTCTTTTGTTTTTTGGAGGGGGGGGCGGGTTTTTTTTTTTTTTTTTGGGGGGGGGGCAAAAATGCGTTTTGCCCCCCCCCCCCCCCCCTTCCGGCGCCTATAAGTATGAGGCACACGTAATTAATTCAAGAGAGTATGAAGTTATTTCATAATTATAGGCGTACCTTACACAAGCTCTTTGCAAGCTTCACATGTAATGAGCTGACGTCCTTTACCATGTATTAAAGGTACTATGTCCCTTTTGCAGCCAACCTCAAATGCTGTAGAACTTTGCAGGAACTATGAATATGTCATGTAGTCTAGATCTATGTCCTATCTGTGAAATTTAAACGTTAGCAGTGTCCTCATATTCAAATTATGCAAGGAAACCCGTTTACTTGCTAGACTTCACTGTCAGACACTATTGAGTGACTGACTGGCTTTTTTCTTCTTTGGTAATAACATACATGAAAAAAGTTGTAAAGGGTACATGAGCATTTGTCTACATCAATAACCCACTTCTTGTGATGGCCAGCATAAAACGTATGACCATTCGGTACAATTGTCTGAAAATCAAGACTATTACTTTTGGGCTCTGTAGCCCTAAAGTCGATTTGACAACTAATAGTCGTTATTTTCCCACTTGAAGACATTTTCAAGCCCCACCTTTTTTCAAGGAAGTTCTAAATTAGTATTATCTTTCAAATGCAGTTGGAATTTAACTTTTTCATTTTTTGGGCCTGTAAATGGGACATATAGTACCTTTAAACCCATATTATTTTACTCGTGACAGGCCCAATATCTTAAATTTTACCTTCAATCAAACTGATCAAAAGGTGATATTGGAATTACAGTTCGAATGTAAAACAATAATCGATTCTTAAAGTTCTTCTTAACAACTTCATTCTAAGTTTTCAACTTTATTGAAGGCCTATTTGGGGTCTTATATTTTTTGTAACCATGTTTGATAATTTGATGCTCATGATAATTCTATAATGATATCAATAACTTTCAGCGTATAATACTCGTAATAAAATAAGCAATTCCATTTTCTAATCAATCATTCAAGACGGATTTGACTAACGTTTTTGATGATCACGAATTTGTATTCTTTAAAATAAAAATGTAATTTAAACAAATGCTAAAAGGTGCTTCGTCATTTTGTATAAATTGTACTTTAAAAAAAATTATTGTACGTTTTATTTTCCACTTTTTCAAATTGAAAAGAGTGATATCTTTAATACAGAGAATGCTTACCATATCATATCGTCATCACAGTGTTAAACAAATTCGAAAAACCTCCTCAAAGTGAACAAACACATCATCAACACAAAATGCTTCCCCCCTTTATATACAACATAAGTATAATCTACTAAGGCAAGGCAAATAGTCGACACATTTTTTCAAAATTTTCATGACAAAACTTCTTTCAATGTCGGGGAACTTTATATCCATCTCGGAATTTTCAAAACATTGAACCTGCCATTTACATGTAGATCCTGAATCTTCCCAATCACCTTTCCGAGAGACCAAGTATAGATACATGCAAACTTGTGAATATATTATATTTCTTATGATAATTAATAATATAAAGAGAGGTTATAGTATATATTTAGTAAATATGATTCCGTGTGATTCTTGACAATGTGTCCAATACGATGTATGAATTTTATACTTTTATTCTATTCAATAAAAATAAAAATCTTTAATATGATGATTAACTAACACTTGTTTCTGGAAACACTAACATTATTCAAAGGTTTTATTTACATGATTAAGAGAGTTTTCATATTTGGATAAATTGATAGAATAGATGGAAAGATGACGAATATCGTATGGATACATTGAACGGAATCACCTTTAATATTCATCAAACTGTCTTCATGGAGGTTGATAATAATAACAATAATAGCTACATTTATATCGCCCATATATCCGTAGCAAATTGTATGCTCAAGGCGCCTACAAAGTGGTAGTACTTCCCTGGATTTGACCTACCTGCCCTGGGAAGCTAAAATCATTTAAAGGGATCCGGTAACTTTGTTTCAGATTCTGAAACAAAATTCTTGATTTAGCTCATGCTGCAATGAGAATTATAAACCTTTAGGTCAGTCAGGAACCCTGTCTGATTATCAAGATATTTATGATTGGAAATCGAAACCAAATTTTGAGTTTACCTAAAGGTTTTCATAACACTACAGTCTATAGGGGAACACGAGTATGGTAAAACTGGTCACTCAAAGATTTTTATTTTTTGAAGCATTTCTTGATCATTTTGAAGCGCAATTTAGTTAGGGCTTCAATATTACACCAAAAATTATCACAGACACTGATAACACGTAGGGCCGTGTATATCAGATTTAACATTGTTAAACGATCCCTTTAAGGAATGAATTCTTCCCAGGTACCCATTTAATACACTTGGGTGCGGGTGACAAATGTAGATTTTTAATGTGTCAGTGCCGTGGCGAGACTCGGACCGCGAACCATGTGATCCCCAGACCGGTGACGTAACCACTAGACCCCGGCACCTCTTCATGCTCCTGGCATTACGTTCAAATAACAGTGATGTAAGAAGGTATTAAAGTTGCTATATGGTATGGAAGGCAACACATACGACGATGAACATACAAACGAACGTGAGTATGATGCCGACACCGATCCCCAGTGCGACGGCTGTATAATTGCGAGCATCATGGGAGGCGAGGGTTGCTTTCGATTTCTGTCCTCGGGCCATGTACCTTCTCACCTTACAAACATGAAAAAGAAATCATAGTAAAAGAAAGATGAGATCTTTTTAATCAGACTATTTTATCTTAAACATGGAAACATAATAGTTACGCGTACATTATCATTATATTGAAACTTTTGTTGAAGTGTATATTTAAAAAAAAATATAACTGATGTATATTGTTGTCATAAGAATTATTATAAAATATTTTCACACAAATATTAATCCAGACTTGCTACCTGCACACTTCCTTTACAATGATTGAATTCATAACTTCAACCGAATTTTTTTGTTCAATGTGGAAGTAGGTAGGTCTACCATTTCCCGAACAACTACAACATAGAATATTTAAACTGGAAAAAGGCTATTAGCCAGGACAATCAATGCATGCAAACTTACCTCCTCATAATAAGACATATTTTCGTGATTTATTTGTGTTCATTTCATTCTATACACCTGAGCCTCCGTCGCATTTTTTGGGGTGTTTTTTTTTGTTTTACCCCTCCAGTATCTCTACGCCCCCCCCCCCCCCATTAACTGGCCCTTAAGAAATTTCCCTAAAACAACTACCACCAGCATGTTGGTTCCCCGACGTAGTGAAGGGGTGGTAGGGCAGCAGCCCCCTCCCCAACGCCACTCACTCATATATATGTAAGGACGTGGGGCACCCTACCTCCCCCAAGAATTTTGAAAATACAAATGTTACGGGCAACCATCACACTGTAACTTTAAATTCGATTGGGGGATAAGCAGGAGAACCACCTCGTTGCTCAACGATCAGCTTACCTCGAGAGACTTCGAGAGGGCGCAAATCCCGATGGGCCAACAGCAACATAAGCAGACAAAAAGCGCCAAGTAAAAGTAATCACGTGGTCCCTCGTTATCGTTGTTCTTCTCTTTGGGAGTGGTACTGCATATGGTAACAATTTTTACCTGATTTAGAGAAAAAGTACAGATTATAAATTTGATTTTTATGGCAAAAAGATTGAATAGAGGATCATCAAAAATGTATCTTTTCATCAGATATCCGTTAGCGGTATTAAAGGTGTGTGTGTGTGTATTGGGTTTTTACAGACGTGTATCAATCAGATATGATTATTTACGTCTGGGACCGACCTTTAAACGTCACCATCCGAAAGACGTGACTCAGTTTCGAACCTGCGTCCTCGGCTGAATCAGTTTGTAACTTCCACTTTTTAGCTGGATTACAGGCGCACGCCACAACGCCTAGTTGAGGGATAGTTGAGTTCTGTTTTCAGACCGCAAATGCCTTCAAAGTGCATGGTTATTGCTCTTATTCTTATCTATGACATTTCTAGTGCCCCTTTAGAACCTAAAATTGCTATGAAGGTAATTTTAGACCCCAAAATGTGTGAAATTTAGCCAATACGATCATACCAATTCAGCTCCACTTTCCAAAAAATACGGTGACCGTTAATTAATTATTTAATTAAAAATAACAATACATGGGCCGGCTGGTTGTGCGTAATATAACCAACACGAAAAAGCCAACATCGGCATTGGCTGAAGTATGACGTAAAAGGCGCTATTTCGTTTTTTCAACGGCTTTTTCAAATTATCTAATATTTGTGGTGGTACACAAGTACACTGTAAAAAATAATTTGTTCATTGGTAATTTTTACGTATTTTTTCCATGTATAATTTACTTGTAAACATTAGTTTTGCCACTTACGCACTAAATTTAAGTCTTGCTAACTCAAACTTTCAATTTATTAGAACATACGTGGAATATTTAAGTAAAATCAAATACATAAGAACTTTAAGTAATTCCAGCTTGTATTAATTTAGTAATTTTAACTCAAAATCAGAAATTATACAATACTCAAACAATTTATGTTGATTATTCTTATCTTTTTAAAGTAAGGACCGATGCAGTGCGTAATAGAAATATTTACATAATTTATGAATATTCATTAAGACCAAATTAAACTCTTTTTAAAATAAAACAATTCTTTTTTGTGGTTGAATGAAAATTTAAGGACTTTAAAACATTTACTAATTCATTTAACATGGCTAAGCAAAGACAAGACAATTTTTAATTGTTACCCAGTTCAAAACAAATAAAAACTTGATATTTCAGGAAATTGTCAACCAATTTTCCTTTTAAGATGCTACGATCAAGTATATATAAATTTTGGAGCCTTTCAATATGTGTCGAATTGAAGCGTATGTAATAGTTTGTGATGGTGGTAGATATATATATATATACGGTTAAATCTTAAATAGAAGTAGTGTTAGTGATTAGTGATTAATCTTAAATAGAAGTAGTGAATGATTAGTGGATGTTACTTGTTAGATAAGATGGGTACCAAATCGTGCAATATGTAATCCTATCATAGCTTTTTTTTAATTATCTAAAATGATTACAATACTTAAATTATTTACGTTAATGTAACTCGATTTAACTGAGTAAAAATTTATTCAGCAAAATAAGTAAATTCTACTTAAGATGCCGTAGGTAATATTTACTTAATAAAAATAAGGCAATTCTTTTCCTCAATTTTATTGAGTTATTTCGACTATTATTTTTTTACAGTGTATTAGAAATCGTTATATTTATGGATATTTCAGCCGTCTCTGAACCGATTTTGATCAAACAAAGATGATTTTGTCATTTAAATTGTATGTTCCTTCAGACTTGACAGTTTGTCATTATCTCACAAAAAATTATTTTTTGTACCGACCTCTGCAACAGAACTCAACTATCCCTTTAATGATGTAATTTGAAAATGAAAAAGTACATGTACATAAATTGCTTTATACAGAAGGGAGAGTATAAATGCATTTCTTTTCTCTTATTTGTTTGTATATCTCTCTATCTCTCTGCCTCTAACATTGTCTGTATCTCTCAATCACACATTATGTCTCTCTCTTTTCTATATAATCTCGCTCTCTCATTCTCTCACCCCCTCACTCTCGCTCTATATATCTCTCTCTCTCATTCTCTCACCTCTCACCTCTCTCTATATCTCTCTCTCTCACTCTCGTCAACCCCCCCCCCCCTCCCTCTCTCTCTCTTCACTCCCCGTTCATTCCTGCTTACACACCCCCGTTTTTCTTTTCTTTTTATCTTTCTCCCGCTCGAATTGTCAGTTGATGATCTGAAATATTATAACCCAAACGATTGAATAATCATTAAAAAACACTCCACTTGTACTATCAGTTTCATATCGAATCAGCTATTACAAATTCACACTAAAATATTATAATACTATTAAAGTCAGTGATACTATTATACGATTCCCTTTGCCTCACATGTTGTGGACGGTCTTTTGTTGGGGCTATGATGACTAGAGCTGGCTGTATCTCATCAGGTTGCTCCTCCATCTTCTGTGAGCTTTGGAGAATTTCCTCACGCAGGTCATAGAATGATATCCACTAAGGCAGTTTTTCTTCTCATTAACACCTCTATAGTCAAACAAGAAAAATGATATACATTGCACATGTAAGAACTATTTAAACTAAGATAAGATACCAATTCCACGTTTTTCGATAAATCGTACCATTTTCTTTGGTTTTGTTTTATCCCCAGACCAAATCATATTGCGACCTAACCAAATCTTTGTATTCAACAAGAATACATTAATTTAAATTTAATTACACTAGATACACTCCAAGCTTTTGGAGGCTGAGAAATCAATCAGAAGGGTCAGGACCCTGTTTCATAAAACTTGTTATCAATAACAAGTTACAAGCTACTGTTATAAGCTACTGAAATCATGGCATCTGATTGGCTTAGAGCAAATTTGTCATAGAAATTTAGCATTTGTTAACGAAACGGCCCCAATTCCAATCTCAATATCTAAAATGTAGTCAAATATACGACCGCCCTCTGTCGATCTTATCGTGCCATGGGACCGACTTGTTGACTTGCAACATTCAAGGATTGTGATTACATCATATCTATTTTGTCTAACCACTGACCATGTTGAATTTCAATCTGCCATTGCTTGGTCTTCTACTATTGGATGATTGGATTATTTTATGTAAGAGCTAAATTTTCGAGGGGAAATCTCCATGAAATGGATCTCCGTGCATGACTTAGCTACATCTCATGAAATGAGTCCCCCGCCAAATAACGTTCTTTTTAGCCTAATTAGCAAACGAAAGGTTAACAACAACCGAGAAATAAAGAAATAGAATAAAACATATTTTAATATATTCTGTTTCACTTTCATTTAAAGTCGTTTCTTTCCTGCAAATAATATATGCTTATTCATATCAAAGCATAGGCTAAACCACAAAATTCTAATTAAATTAATCAGACACCTAAACAGAGCAATACTTCGTGCGATGTCCAAATATGGTAGCGATGTGTACAAACATGAACGACAAACAAGACAAGAGAACAATTGTCATACTCAAACTATTCATGTCGTATTTACATTTCAACAATAAATGCTATGCGCACAGCAACTGAAATTCACCCTAAGGAGTGTAATTATGTATGCATGACTGATGAACTCATTAGGTATTTACTGCTGTTTGTTTGTCATTGACAGATCAATATTTGATAAGCATTTAGGAGCCTATGCTGATATTAGTCGCAATGTACAGCTATATTATAAATTAGGATATCAACATACACATGGATTTACATGTACCGACTAATGTTGGCAGGGGCGTACGCAGGGGGGGGGGGGGGGGTTTGGGGGTTCAACCCCCCCTTTTGTATTTTTATGTGTGTAAACCCCCCTAATTTTACGCCACATGTTTGTGTAGGTCTATACATCTTTCTATGTACAGTGCTTGTACTTTACCAAGACTTGGCCAAATTTCTCATTGTTCTGATGGATCCAACACCTTGCAGTACACACCAATACTTATAGGCTAGATGATCAACCTTTTCTGATCGATTCCATACCGTTTCTTTCACAATGCAATCGCATGACCAAAACTCAGCTTTATATTTAGCCCATAGCCTAAATGTTACCAAATGGCACTATGTGTTGGCCTTGGACCAATGGACTAACATCAATTCGAATTTGCATTTTAATGAGGTTGTTTTCATATACAGTGCAGTCCTGCTCCCTTTCCATACCTTACAATAAAAACACAAGTAATAATAATAGGGATGGACGGAAGGCCACACCCCACGACACCGACGTTGTTGGTCTTGTGGACATTCAGAAAACTTTCAGAAGGCCCTTGAGCCAGACAGCCCAAGAGGCCGACATGTTCACGAGACCAACAGTGTATGTTCTGTGGGCGACGGGTCTACCGGGATGTACCGGGGCCGCATCATAAGCACAATTTATATAGTAACTTGGAGGTTGCATAAGCCTAGATTATTTTTGGGGGGTAAACTTGCAATAATGAAATTTAATAATACTTATCTAGTTCTTACGTGGAATCTGCTAACTGTCCACCTGGACTATTTGAAGACGTCTGCCAATGTATCATCGAAATGATTCAATCATAACTCAAGTCTTCATCCCTTTTATATCACACCTGTAGTCAATCAACATGCGAATATAATCCTGTACTATGAGGATCGCTTTTCTACTCTTCTAACTATCTACAGATATAAACAATTTCATCATATTCACATTCTCTTAAAACTCAGTCACACCGGGACCGGAAAAAGATTGAAAAGCAACAATCACCTCAACAAAATGACATTTATATACAGAATGGTTGATATATTCATCTATTTGGAATCGGTTTAGGATTGGTTTGTCGATGTGACTGGAGTATTAAAATTAAAAGAGATACCTGTACATTGTTGCAATATCAGTTATCGGCACCGTATGGTAGAGTAAATTATAAATTATACGAATGGTAATTCCAAGAGAACCGCAATATAACTTTCCTTTTTTATCATTTCATCGTATCTAACGGTTTATTTCTTGATATTGAGACCAACTTGGTTATGTATTGGTATTGTCTACAAAAGTAGAGGAAGTACTCCTCTCTTAGGTGTATATAGTAAACATAATATAAACTAATATCCTATACCACGATCAGAACTAGTTCAAATAAATATTTATGAGTAATCCATTCATGGGCAAAATTTGTGACAAATACATAAATGCTAATACAGTGATTTTGCAGTGGATCATATCGAAAAGTAGGATGTAAAAACCCCTGTATCGCGCATTTGTTTATTTTCTGAAACTGTTTTAATGGTCTGCTTGTTCTAAACAGGGAAATAGCACCCATACTATTTCCCTGTTTAAACGTCGGTTTAACCATGGACTCTACCACAAGGCACAAAGGTTCATGGTTTAGGGTCCATGGTTTACCATCGGATGTGGCATCAAGGTTAAAATGGATTTAGGTCACCAATTTTTCCTTGGTGTAGCTTTTGATATTGTCAACTGTTTTAATGTTAATTAATTAAAATTTGATTCATACTCTTTTTTTCCTTGGCTTCCGAGTATGTATGTCGGTTCTGTTTTTGCTCCAAATTCTTTAACCCCCTCCATAACTCCCATGGTCATTTCTATTACCTGGGGAGTGTTCCACAAAGACTAAGATCGACGTTAAGTAGGACATAACTATGGCAGGCCGTTCATGCCACTGTTGTCTCTCACCATTTACTGGAATTGGTCTCTCAAGGGACGTACAAATCATGGTCACAAATCTACAGAATTTACATTTTTGATATTTCATTATTGAAGGAAAAAATATTATCTAAATATCATGATGGTGAGAGCAACCAGTGACATGAATGGCCTGCCAAAGTTAAATCCAACTTAAAGTCGATCTAAGTTTTTGTGAATTGTGAAACACTCCCCAGTTAGTTTCTTGGTTCTACTTTGCCTTTAATATTTATGGTGTAAGGTCTCCTTTTATCATGAATAGAAGTACCAATAGACAGGCGTGGGAAAATGTCTTTCAGTTCGCTTTTCAACAAAAGAGAGTCAGACTTTGCTTTCATGCGGTTCACTTCATTTGCAACCAGTGATTCACTGTAGGGCATAGAAAAACAGGGAAAGGCATATATTTTCTTTCTAGTCGAATGGAATAACAATCTTGGAAAATAAGGCCGAGGTTTTGTAATGTTTTTTAAAATTTTATTGTGATATATCTTTTAAAGGGAGCTGAGATAAAAAGAAATGGTAGTGGAGAGTATTTAAATATTAGATTGATGGTTAGGATGAAAATGTAGTTTGCAGTTTCTTCAAACTATGCTGTAGTCTATTTTTGAGTAAACAGCTAAAAAAAACAAAAAACACGTTGAACAGTGGAAGGAGAAAAGAAGGGAATAGGGAAAAGGACAAGGGCAGTGCTTCAAGAAGCCGTAGTTAGTAGTTCACAGACATCACATTGAAACGCGCTCTTTTCTTTTCTGCAAAGCTTCTGCTGAATTTTGGAACAAACTTAACATATCAAAAACTGTCAGACTGTCAACCAATTTAAAACGCGTTGTTAGATAGGACAGGCCATAATGTTTGTCCTACCTAGCAACAATTCATTTATACAATTCGCATTCTTACTACTGAAATACCATTATTCGTAACAGGCGAATTTAATAATTTGTAACGAGGCACTTAACCTACATTTTGTGCATTAAATTTGAGTACATTACGAAAATGGTCTATTGAGAGACCGGACCAACTGGGCCCAATGCTGCTTGACTTTGGCTTTCGGACTTGAAGAAGTATAATGCGTGACTCGGCAGTCTTGATTGTACAGATCAACGGGCACCCTGTCAGAATACATAGATAAATAAAGACGTAAATAACTAAATGGAGCTCTGTGCCCAAGCTCGCGTTTCTTTGATGACCATTAGGTGGTTGTTCTTCAGAATGCAGACCAGCAAGATGTAATTAAGCCCCTATAAAAAAGCCCTTAAAAGAAAGTCCCGGTAGACATAAGTTAGGACACACCCAAACTTCGCACCCCTATATAGGACCATCTTTTCATTCATTTCAAATTTCCCGTCTGGTTCGAGTTGGCTCCTTCTCACAAACTCCCTGGTAGCAATAATGAAGGGTAGGATGTGAGAGAAAAAGACGATAGAGATAGAGAGAGAGAGAGAGAGAGAGAGAGAGAGAGAAGTTCATTATTACGAGATGTATTGTCCGTTTCTACACATAGTCTGCTGATAGCCAAAAGGGCGTTAACTGTATTTATATTGGTTAACGTCCTTCTGGCTCTAGCAGGGATACAGACATTTCTCTTTCAACAGGCATCAACGGGAAGTGTGTATGTCATTGCTGGAGACCAGTTTTAAAATACATTCAAGTTAGTGCACACATCAACTGCACTATAGTTCCTCAAGGCAGCCCCAAAATTTTCACTGCATTCCCCGACATAGCAACAACAACCAATGCATGCAGTTTTGTTCTGAAAATTGGAATCCAATAACTCGGATTGAATGTATTCATTAGCACATCATTCACGAGGGTCCACGGGTACGCCGGAAGCATATATAAAGTTGAAAACATATTAGTCAACTGGTCAATATTGACAAAGTTGTGCAAAACAAGACATCAACAATGTCAACAACTTGTTATCTGGCATACTATTTTTGTATGTGTGTAAAAGGCAACGTTTTAAAGGCATTTATTCTTCCATAAAACCACAACCCGCAATAATAATAGTTGCACTCAAATTTTCATCAGCTTTGTATAGGGATATTGTATTATTCTCAATGCTCTTTCTCACATCATTGCTTTTGTCACCCTGGTAAAGACCACAAATTCAATCAATCCAAAGTCAGCTACCATGGGGGTAGAATACCAACAACAGATTAGACCTTGGATCTAGCTGACATTAACTTAAGCATATTTACTGAGTTTGTTTAAACTGTGTCATATTTTATCTATGCTTCTGGAATATTAAATCATATGGTAGGTTTGTGTTACGGGGGATGGTAGGGTTTGCTCAGGTAGCAACATAGACCAAATTTTAGTTCCCAATTATGAAAACTAATATTTACTCGACATACACACATGTGTTTCTCCATTAAAAAAATACATAAATGCCTTACTATAGATGCCTTGCCCTAAATACGACCGACCCTCATTAATTTTCTTCATCTTTCGTTGCATAATAAAATATATTTTTCGTTAGGAAAGAGAATGTATGTACAGTTACTAATTTAGTTCTTTTTGAGATTAATATAAAGAGATTTTTATAGTTCTCATATGTATTTGTGAATGTAATGAGCTTATGAGATATAAATGAGTGTGAACTGGTACTGAGGAAGTCTGAAGAAACAATCTCAAATTAGCCACCCCCATCAAGAAAAAATTGTCAACTTTCTAGGATAATTTCCTTTCAACTTCTGTTTGAGCTTGTGATACTACTGGAAACTTGAGACTATTATGTGTTTAAAGCGTATCTGCCATAGTTTACAGGAGGGATTAGACTGCCCTGCAAGGTCACTGGACAGGTGGTTATCTCATCAACTCAGCTCTCAGTTTACATAAGAAAAAGAGGATCATGGGGGACCAATGGTCACCGATTAGGCATGGTTTGTTATATAGAGGGCGCAAGCAGCTACAAGTAGTGCAGTGGGCCTTTAACATGTTCACATTTCAGGGGACAAACAGTATGAACACTTTTAATAACGATTCTGTCATATTTTCTTTATTTTTTAATCAAGACAAGCAAACAATACCTGAACTAATTTTATTAAGATATTGGCTACGATCCCCATTTTGCTATGTAGTGCTCAGTCGGATACAGTCATGTAATAATCGAAACAGTAGGTTCTCCATTTTCTAATTATCTGAATTTCTGCAACCCATTTTCTCTAATTCAATCTTCCTTAATAATCAGAATATCGTCTTTACATACCTATACTTTTTATCCCTTATTTAAACTTTTTTTTGTAAACAATTATTATTATTGGTTGACTGTATACTTTAATATCGTTAATGTGTTGTTTGTGTTCACTTGATGTCAAACCTCCATACTATGTAATATTAAAGGCAGAATGTTTTATTCTTTATACATTTCAGCTCCTGATGATGATCATGAAATAAAGTGACAACAAAAATTCAGTGAGAACTGGCAAACATGGCTATTATCAGAGTTTTCTTGTTAGTCCTGAAACAGGTACTACATTGTGTAGCCTCGTACTTTCAAAAGAAAAACCCGTCTTTTCAGATCAATAGTTAGGGTTTGATACTGTCTTGTAATCCAATGATCGGCAAAATGTTTCCTCAACAAGTGTGGGGAACTATTACAGATGATCCTCTTTATGACCTTTCTTCTTTTAACAAAGAAAAGGAAAGAAGGAGGGAGATGGGGTGATTTAAAGAAAGATGGTACCCGGGCATTTTGTTGGAGCGCTCAAGCATCTCAGCTTGTTTCCTTTGTTGTTAACAATTTCTGGTCTTTGATGACAAGAATTCCAGTCGATTGTTCCGAACACGAAGACGCTTTAGAACCCCAAAGAAAGTCTGAAAACACAGAGAATAACAATTGGGATTTGCATTTCTAATCCGTAGTAACTTACCAATAAAATCCACACTTGTCATCAGTGCCTTACTTATTTTGTTGGTAGCGTGGTCTATTTAGAATATTTAACTTAAAGATAGTAGTCTTTTCAGCGTCTTGTTTAAACGTCCTTGTTCCAAGCGATTTTCGGGATACTCCCTATAGAAGATTTAAATATGTAAATATGTTTAGGATTACCATAAATTCCTATGGCTCTCCAAATCGTATACATCGAGGGTTTGTAAGTCGCACGTGTACATCTGTGATAAAGTCATGAATAACAATTTACAATAGTTGGATAAGAGGGAGAGAGAGAGAGAGAAAGGGAGAGAGAGAGAGAGAGAGAGAGAGAGAGAAGGGGAGGGGGGAGGGGATAGAAATGCCTCGGAGTAAACGGAACTAAAGGAAAGAGAATGGCTCATAAAAGATAAAGCCGAAGAAAATATACTTCAATAAAAAGGAAAATGGATGTGCAAAACTGATACTAAAAGAAAATTGAATAGGCCACAAATTAGAAGGTTCAGATTGACAACGTCAGTTATCTTTGTTTGGATTACAATTACAAAAATTGTTCTCCTTCTCTCTCTATCACTTTTTTTTCTCCATCTCCCCCCCCCCCCGCCCGAAAGCAAGCCATTGAGTTAAATCATTAATTTTATGCTACAGTGTCGAAATATATATTATTGCATTATCGTGCCACAAACAATGCATTTTTATGTTTTGTGAAGAACCAGCTACGACCAAATCTCGTAATTGATTTCTAGGCGAATGTAATTAATCCAAATGATGGTTTCAGATGCGACCAATATAAGTGAACTTGGCTGAGGGTCATTATCATGGCAACGAGTGAAACAATGCGCATTTCGTATAAACGCGAATAAATAGATCGGGTTCACGTATAATCATCCCTTGTACACGTTCAAATGATGAAGGTCATAATAATATTATACTCGTTGATCAATTAACCATGTGAAAGACATGCAGTGCTTCTCTGTATTAATGGATGCTTCTTCGCCGTGCGCTATGTTTGTATTTCTACAATCAAGTAACATCATTTAATACCGAATCCAAAAACGACCCTAGCCATTGTAGGTAATGTTATTGCTTGTTCGGTCTGTAGTCGGTCTCGTGACGGTTTCTTTTTTTGTGACGTGGTCGTTAGAAGCATAATCTGGTTATATTCATGAGTTGTTACTACCTTAAGAAATTCATCATTTTTGTGTTGTCAAGAACAACACTTGTGATAATAATCATTGATAAAATTATGGTAATAGTTCGAAATACACGTTGTTTGATATGCCCTCGATTGTATAGACCAAATTCTATAGTTGGTTGACAAATCCTTATCTCTCTCACCTTCGGCGATCTATGTTAAGTCGGATTTCGCTTCATTAACAGAGGATTAGTCTACCTCAGTGAAAAGGAACCCTAAGGAGTTGAGAACGCACTATTACCAAGACAAGATGTAATCTTCTCCCAAGAAAAACTATTTAAAGAACCACTTCATCGATGTTCACAACTACTTATTATAATTCCTTATTTCCCCGAACTCAGACGGATTTTTGTATCATCGAATTGATTGGCATAAGATTACTGTTATTGAAACCTATATTCATGTAAAATAGGAACACTTGGCAATACTGATAATAAATAGTGTACATTAAAATGTAGATATTCCATTCATATTTGCGGATATCAGCTTTGCCTATTATATATTAGTTTGGTTAATCCTTCCTGAATGTTTTTCTATTAGTCCATCTTTTTTCACTTTATTCTGAATATATCATTTTTATACTGCAATTATTCATTATCATAGTGTTATATACTTATAAATTCCTTTTCATATGGACAAAGCAACATATTAATGTCGACGTATGCAAAATGGATTCTAATTATTGGAATACATCTACAAAATAGATGAATGTAGTTCATCGCCAGGGTCTTGTGGTAGATACCGAGGCACGGGAGCACGGCTCCCATCAAACGGCGAAAAGGGGAAAAGTTTTCTTTTTAAAGACAGAAGGAATAGATAGTGGAAGGGTACATGAAAAGAAGACGCTATACGTCTCACTCCGATACCCGCTCCTAATTAGTGGCCTTGTTATTTCATGCACCGAGTAACATGTTCGCTGCCCAATAATACCCATGTCTGGACCACATATTACAAGCAGTTACAGTAGAATGCGCTCTGAATTGAATGAAATCGTCTACCGATTTTCCACTCCATTTGCTATACGTTTGATATAGGGCAGGAATTGACAATAATTAAGCTCCAACGGATCAACAAATGTATTGCAGGGTCATAATGTATGAAGAACATGCTATCAGAAAGGATGAAACATAAACTAGTTTCGGTAAAGGAATTCATCAGAGAATTGAGCATGTTGGGGTTTCAACTTGCATAGAAACGTTCCTCTGACGTTCAGCAATTGAAGTTCCTGGAAGGTTTGTTCTGTTCGATCTGGTAAAGAAATATGTCGCACATAATAAGGTTGATTCAACTTTTTAAAAGATGTTGTGATGATGTTTCCATGTGGAGTCGCCCAATTTTGTCAAATCAAGCATTCAAACTATTGAACCCGAGCAAGCGAATCAAAAAGCATACCACGCCTTTATACGCCTTATTTTCATATTTGTTTAGAGGATTAAAGATCGTCGTTTTGGGAAAATACACATTTCTTCCAATAAGCCTTTCTCCTCACCTCTCCCACCCTCTCTTTATATTATTTATTCTATCAGCCTTGGCACTTCACATCGTTCTTCATACCCTTAGGCATGTTGTTAGGTAATACGGTAAATATTGGACATTAGAATCTTCGTTATTTACACCCTTCACCCCTCAGAGTGTTTCCTACGCGTATTGCATAGAAGAGAATTCTTCGAAGAGAAGCGTTTGAAGAAGCTGATAAATAATTTGGAATCCTTTCAATTCTCTACATTTACAAATACTGCGCTTTGTATTGTCTGAGTCCTTGGGATTTTTTCGATGCTCCTTTTCCTCCAGCACCCCTTTATCGGAACGCAAACATACCGGAATGGGTGGGGGCAGACCATGGACTGGTCCCTATACCTACAGGGGTGGCGGAGCGTCTTTCAAAGTGGGGCTTAACCAACAACAAGGGCATTTTCTAGAAGAAAAAAAAGGGGGCACCTACAAAGGGTTACCTCAAAGCGAAAAACACAACATATAGACTTTGAAATATACCCCTATTATATCAGGTATGAATGATCTTCAACATATTCTCTTTACATGATCTAAGATACTGCTTCAGCACCATACTTTGCAGTAGTGTGTGATCGTCTAATGATTCATTTGCGAGAGAGCGAAGCAAGCAAACACAATCTTAAGGCTTGTGAGGTCGCAATTCGACCTATACGATCTTATCTTTTTAATGGAATTACCAATTTTAATGGGGTTTTAGGCACAATCTCGGAATGAAAGAATGAATAAGACCTTTACATTACTCAATGAGATACTTGTAGGTCTAGTATAAATATAAATGCAAGTGAGCTTAGCAAGCAAGTTTGAGAACATTCGAGAAAAATTGCTCTAGGCCGTACACAATGTTAAGGAGGTTACGAGACCCTAGATATGGCTCTTTCATTTGACGACAAAAGCTCACACTTTGTAAGCGAAAATCAGAAATTTAGGTTATAAGGGGCACTTAACATAGGGCAGTTTTATAGAAAGGAAAAGGGACACTTGTCAAAAGTAACAGATTTAAATAGGGGAACTTATCAGAAATGTAAAAAAGGGCACTTATGAGAAGGGGAAGAGAAAAGTGGCACTTATCTGAAGTAAAAGGGGCACTTTGGGGTCCTTGAAAAGTGTGTGTGTGGGGGAGGGGCACTGTGACCCCTTGCCCCCTCCCCAACCCTAACATCCATATTTGTGTACCCTAAAGCTGTTAAGAACTGATCATAACACGTTGATAATTTGCTTGGTCATCTGATAATACTAATCGAACTGACATCAACCCATCCTTCAACCTCAAGCAAAGAAATATATATACCAACGTCTATATACCACCTCTCAATTACAAACGACAAACAACAGACATCCAGCCTGCATTTTAATCTTGTTCTGTTTTCCATGTCATTTTCAGGCCTTTAGAAATCGTGCTTTCCCCTGTCGTTGCTGTGTGTTTTTCATTTGTTCCACTCGCGTGAGATAATATTGACTCTGTCGGTCGGCAGAAGGAGACGCCAAATTTGTTTAGGCGTTACGCGTCGAGCGCATCCCATTTATTGCTAGCATGCTAACCTTCAACATTAACCACTGCTGTGCTCTACCGTGAAGGCATATCATACTTTTAACCCATTTTATGGAAAATTTCCACATTACTGATCATTCTTAACATCATCTTTGTTCATGAAAAGAAGAGGATACAAAAAAAATAAAGTAACCTTGTATCATTAATTGCCATTTAACGCCAGTGATTTTAAAAGAATGTGTAGTTTTATAATTTACGAATTGACAACACATGGGCGCATTTTAAACACCTGTTACCTGTTTTCCTTTTTCTTTTTCCGAAGAGGGGGAGGGGTGCTGGGGCAGGTGCAAAATTACTTACTTTTCGAATATTCAAAATTTTAAAATTAGCAGCATGGGTAAATGGTAGCAGTAAGAAGGAAATATACATGTGCCATTCTGAATAGGAAAATTTAATTACTTGCATTAGAATATCTGATCAGTCAATTTCATAAAATCAAAAACAATTAAGCATTATGGCATCGGAATTTGGTTGTTTAACTTAATTTGCTTTGACAACATTAGTATCCAGGAAACAGATGATGTTTAGAAAACCATAATATTCATATTTTGTTGAAAGAACTAATAATGAAGGATTGCAAATTAAATCACTGAGTGAAAGAGGTACAAGATAGGGAGAGGGAGGGGAGAGAAAGAAAGAGGAGGGGAAATGGAGAGAGAGAGAGGGAGATGGAGAGATATAGAGAGAGAGAGAGAGGGAGAGAGAGAGAGAGAGAGAGAGAGAGAGAGAGAGAAATAAAGTATTTGAGTTCACAACTTTTTAAAAGATTATCTTTCGACAAAAAAAAGAGATTTATTTTGATATATTTTGACATTTCTTGTTCAATTTTGTCCTTCTCCATTTACTTTTCTATCTCTTTCGCCTCGCTCTCTTCTCCCTCTTTCTCCTTTCTAAATCTCTGTCTCTGTCTCTCTTTCTTTCTTCGCCATTCCCTGTCCCTCTCTCTCTCTTTCTCTCACTATCTCTCACAGGCTGTACATCAACCCCCCCCCCCCCCTCTCCTCATCGGTCCATCTGTCGTCACGGACTTTCGGTGTACTTTCACTGACGGAATAATGAAAAATCTCATTGTGATTAATGTGTATGTATACACAAAGAGGATGAATATTTATCTTCTGATCCACCATTTCTACCTTTATCTACATTGGCCAATGGAGATGGAAAAATGGAGAAAAAAAAGGGGTGGGGGTCTGTTAGGTGTCAGGGGCTTGTAATACCCCTAATATAATACAACATCGGAAATCATCTTGGGCATGTAAGGGAGGTAAGGGGGGGGGGGGGGGTAAGGACGGACGGATGGATGGGTGAAGCTCACGTTTCTACTGTTATTGGCAATTCATGATAAATCGAAGCATCGTCAGATTGTTATTTGCACAGGATGTTTCATTGCCATGAATGTTTGCCTAGATCCAACGGTCCATGCCCTTCACGGATGATGGCACATAGCAAATAATGAGACTTCTCGCCTCATTTCATTCAAAACAGGCGATAATTAGTCTGTGATATTGATTTAGAATCACATGTTCAGCGTGTTGTGCACTTGTTCTCCTTGTTGAGATATATTGTGCTGTTTGTGCCGATCACGGCCATTTCTCAGAAAGTTCATTAATATTTAATCTTTTTATAATCATTTCATCATTCTATCTTTTAACCCGTATTACATATTGTTTATTCTCATAAAATTTGTTATCGTGTCATGTTGTTTTTCCTCTTCAGAAAACTAGCATCCCCTACACATTTGGGTTATACAAACACTAATTAGCGCCATGCGGTAGATTATCAGAAGGGTTATTGATATGCGTTTAAACACTGTGCTGTTCTGTGGGTAATAGCTTTAATGTTTAGGGAATCATTAACGTTTTCATGAACAATTATGGTTTTAACGTTAAGTCTATAAAGTGGCCTCTACGGCGTTCATCATGGCATAAACCCCCTTTGGTGGTTGTTTTTATTTTGTTCTGTTATCACTTCAACAAAATAGTTATGCGGCAAACTTGTTGGGCAAACTTAATGGTAGGGCCCTATCCCGAGGGTCTATATTAATTAATACTTTGTTTACAAGAGGGTTCACAATGACGCTCAATCGATTTCTTTCTTTCTTTCTCAATACATTGACTGAAGTAAAGAAAGGGCACGCTGTGTTTCTCTCATCCTGTGGTTGTGTTTCAGGGTCTGTTTCTTTACAAAGAGAAGAACTACGATTGATATCTATTGTTACGAAGACACGTCCAACCTGTGACGGGTAAACAGAACGCCCTCATGTCTCGAGATCTTTGAGTTCATAGTCGCCTACCAACCTTGTCTGGTATGGCTGCCACCAGCTGCAAATGAGTCGGGGGATTCACTGAAAAATTAGATCATGTCTATATGTACTCAGGCTCATCAATGTTTTTCCCTGAATAATTTAACATGAACATCCATGCTAAATGCGTGTTTGAATCCTGTAATGGTACACCGTTTCTTGGGACATTCCCATGCAATAGGTTTTGTGTTGGAAATAATGAGGTCACATTGAGCAAAGATTAAGGCATATTGCTCGAACCGTATATCTTACATCTGACTAATAAAATAGAATTACTCACAATGAGTTGATGCAATCGAATTTTTCGGCAATTGGGAAAGATGCATTCATGATTATTCGTGAATTTGTTGATTGCTTGAAACACGGGATAAAATATTCATTGGTACACGATCTAAATGTATATCTTCACAATTGCTTTAATTCACAATTCACTTTAAAACAGTTTACAAATATATTTGGTTATAACAATAAAACACACATTTTTCTCTCGCATATAAACATCTTATGTTACATAGCAAAAATAACATCAACAGAAAAATCGTTTACTAACTTAACTTTGGCATATTTATCTATCAAAATAACACATACATAGTAAGTATGTCCTATTAAAGCAGGTAATGTGTTTTTATGTAATTGGAGTTAAATCATTGAGCAACCATTTCCTCGTCTAGACACAATTTATCTGTGACACATCAAGGATACTTTATCGATTTCGATGAACAAGGGCATAGTTTGATGTTTGTAAGACATACTGCATGATACATGACATGTATGCAATGGTTGATGAACCACAAACTTTGATATCCATCTTTCACTTCCTATTATGGTTCATAGACATTACAAACAATCAGTTTGTACTTTCAACCATATGCATGTGTATTGATAGCTTAATGATTCTTGTGAATATCTCACATCTTACTTTAATCAGGGAAATATTGATAATTAAACCAGCCGTTCAGGTTACCAGAGGCAACAATGGCGTTCAGCTTACGCCAAACGATTATGACCAGGCTTACTATAATACAACTTTGACTATGGATCACCTACTTATCTTATATCACTGCAAAGGTTTTGGGTTTCAGAGAGAGAAAATTATGTAACTCATTACACAGGACATAAAACATTGACATTTCAATGCAGTTTGTATCTGACATTTACCGTGATTCTGTGACAAATATATAGATTATGGCTTTTACTGAAACATCTGATTTATTGTATGTTTGTATAGCTGTACGTTTAGACTCTATACACCTTAATACCGACTGCCTAAATATAAATAGCTCGAATTAGTCATAAAAACAACAGTCAATGATATTCAGATTTTAAGTCATCTCTCAACGCACTTTGGACATTAGCTTCAATACTTAAAAACAAATTGAATTCAGTTTAAGGCATAAAGACAATTATTAATAAGCTACGACTCTTAATAATAATCAACGGACATCCACAGAAAAAGATTATATTGGGCTATATTATAACAACTATTTAAAAGTTAATAATGAATGCAATTCCGTCAAACGGAATGTTGAATTTACGTTGTCACTACATGTCAGAGAACATATTCACTAATTTGCCTAAAGACATTGAATTCTTAGTTTTTAGATTTCCATTAGTGTTACACCGCAACGAAAATGATAAAGAACTATTCCTCAATATTCATGTACGAATGAATATTAAAGTAAAATAAAATTGGAAAGTTGATATCTGCATCAGAATTTGCTGTTATAAACCGATGAATACATGAATAACACTAGCGTGTTGATTTATCAATTAAAACCCAATGATCTGGGGAAATAAAAGCAGGACATTTTCATAATCAGTGATGTTAAAGGTACAACAAATTGTTTAGGTTTGGAAGAATAATGCACTGTTAAATACGTAAATTACTCAGTAATTTCTCTGTGTTCAAGGGGGGATATAAAAGATTCCTAATACTCCATTTACATACAGTGAACTCATTGATCTGTACATGCATCAAATATATCCATGTGTAGAACCTTTCGACGCCGTTTGCGGCGATCTTAAACTTTCTTATTAGGCTTACGAAAAAAAAAAGATATTTCCAAAATTAAACAACCACATGTATAAGAAAACTACCAAAAAAAAGTAAAGTATTCATAAAACATGGCACCTTTTGTGCTTTAAATCTTCGCGATGATGAAGACACATTCCTCCGCAGGAGTTTTCACGTTTTCAAGTTGTATGCATTAAATCATTGATTTAAAAATGGATTACACGTTCCAATTAAGCCAGTATTCATTCATTCTATTTTGACTGCATACTATTAGCAATGTTTCTTTGTAAGAGCTCACATAATAGTACATCATTCCTAGTTCAAACCCTATGGCGTAATCCAATTAACATCAAGAAACCAAAGATTTATGGTAGAATAATCCAAAACTTAGTCACTGTCACACTTTTTTCGGTTTGCACTTAACCTTTACTTTTTCGTGCACACTTCTTTAATTTGCATATTTCTATAAACTCATGCTTCATGATTGTATAAGGTCCTCGTCTTCTGCAAATCGTACCGATTTCCGTACCGATTTCCTGTCCTTTTTGGGCTTTTTGACATCGTCCGGGTTCGGGCCCGACATCGTCGAAGTGGCCGTTGACGGCGGTGACCGTCTCCTAACTCCCGATGGCTCATCCTCCTTTCTTGGAGGACTAGATTTTACTGGAGATGACGACACTGGTGATGTCTTTGGTGAAGTAGGAGATGGGGTGCTCCTGCGTTCATTGGTACTAGGTGCGTCAGGCGGGTAATTGAAAGATTTTAGAGGGGGAGAGGGGGATGGGGGTTTGCTACTCGAAACGACCTTACTAGGACTGTTCTGTTTCCTTGGTGAGATGTTACCCGGAATGACGGATGTCTGAGAAGGCGGTGAAGGCGCTTTAGCCTTGGAAGAATTTGTGCGCTGTCTCGGGGAAGGGGGTTTAGTTGGTGCGTTCATAAGGGTAGGGGAAGGCGATTTCCCTTCTTTCGATAGATAGCCAGGAGTATCAGGAGGACTCATCGTCGTGATCATGTCTTGTGGTGACGTTTCTCCAGAGCGAGGATCATGCCTAAAAGCGACATCATTCTCATCGCCACTGCTAGTACGATCACCGCGAGGAGAGGTCGATTTCCGAGGCGACTCTGGAGGAGAATTCAAGTCCGGATTAAACGCTACGGTTACCTCGAGCTCTTGTGGACTAGTGCTTTGTGTCATTTCGTCATCGCTTAAGATACCTTCCATAAGATCATTCTCCTTATCGGAACTACTCGTCCCGATTCCTTTCGAAACACTATTCCCGTTCGACACATCACTATCACCATCACCAAGGTCCCTCTTTGCACGATGTGCAATGATGTCAGCCACTGCTCTGTTACTGTTACCAAAGTCATTCTCTTTTGAGTCTGTTTCACCAACGTTTAGGATCACACTAAGTGTTGAAACAGGTGGTCTCTTTTTTCTCCTGGCATGAATCTGGTGCTCGGACGTACCTTTTTCTTTTAGGATGTGCACCGTCGTGGGTCTCTTGCTTTTCTGAGCCGCCCCGAACGGATCGTCTTTGGAGGAAAGCCTCTGGAAAGACTTCACCAGGTACAGCGTCAAGTTCTTGGCCATGGCTGAAGATTCGCAGAAGACTGCATGGCAATCCCAATAGTGGTCCATAGCTGGGTTCTCGTTTCGTGAAACGAAGCAGAAGATCTTGTTGTGGTAAGGATCAGCTGCGCCGAAGGAGAGCTTGTTGATGGGAAAGAAAACATTTCCGAAAGGCCCCTCGGCGACGAAATACTGTGAATCCGCGAACATGGTGCTAACTCCTGCATCGAGAGGTTCCACTTTGATACCATTACTCACCACTTCAATCTCCATCTTCCTCACAGTTTTCGATTTTAGAGATTTGTATTTCCTGTACATGTCATCCACTGGTTTGAGTGTATTATCAAGGCCCACTTTACCCCGTAACTCCTCGTGTCCGAGATAAGACACCGTGTAACGGGTCTGAGGTGACACTGGTTCGAAACTCTGGCTCCGTCTCTTCCAAAACGCCATTTCACCACGAATTCAAACACTTTCACAAAATGTATATAAATCCTTGCTTACTGAGAGTTGCGTGATAACAAGTGTTTATAAAACCACGTTATTCCAGTTTCTTGGTCATCGCATCACCAGTATACCATCCTTATCCAACAAGAGAAAAGACACCGAATGGAAACGAGAACTAAAGGTTTATGTCCAGGAACGTTTCAGTGTGTGTGTGTGTGGGTTAGCTTTCCTTATTGTGAGAGTTAACACAGAATACACTATAGGCTCTAGCTGCTTTGACGTTTGATTTCTAAAGGGAGCATAACCCGCGCCTCGATAAGTCCATTGTCATCGACTGATGAAATGCAAAGTGGAGGTACGCCAAATCGATGGGCAGCTATGCATGCGAAAGGCGAGGTAGACAGTGAAAGCGGGAGGTTCGTCACGGGGGTAAAGTGTTGCCGAGTTGCGCACCAAATAAACTTTACCAATACGTTGTGTGTGTTTCTATCAACTCAAAAGTCAAGATTGCAATCAAAATGTTAACGATTACCCTAAATTCAAGAATCTTTCTAAAACTTTCTAGCTTGTGTCTATCCCATTTCACAATCATGCTGTTATTATTACAAATCTGTACGTGATAGTTACGCATCCTCAAATCGGCAATTAGGTAGAAGTCTGATGAAGAAACAGTGTCAATACTTGCTCGTCGTCTGAGCCCATTGGCATACAGGTTTTGTATTGAGTGGCGTAATGTAGCCTATTGTTCAATACGGGGTATTGTTAATGAGAGATCGAACTTAGAAGTGTCAAGGGTAGATTCAGACCATACCGACCACGCTGGCATGACGACGAGCTAGATCTGAAGAAGAAAAAAAAGGAGTAGAGAACGTTTGGCCAGGAAACCCCTCTTTAATTAATCGGCTTCACTCAATTGCAGAATTGTATTGCCATTTTGTATCAGTTTAATAATATTGTGAATTTGCAATTTATATTTTATTACAAAACTTCATTCACACGGGTACATGAATATTTTGTTTTACATAGCTAAAATACTTATTACAAATATGCAAACAATGATTTGTTAGTTTTATTTGTATTGTATACATATATAATCCTTTTTCGGTGTATGAATATTTCACTTGACTATGACATAATAAACAAGCAAATAAATAAGGAAATATCGTGAGCAGGGTAATTTATTTCATAAATATGCATATTATGACCGATATTCTTTAAAAAATAAATAGTTACATTGAATTGATTAAATTGGTACACATACACATGCCTTTGAATTGATTAGTAACAATCTCTTAAATACATTTCAATATTGGTCTGACATAAAAGCCCATTAAAATAATGATAAATCGTAATACGGAAAAGGAACACTAGCACTGAAACATATTCTTGTATCCGTCCCTGTATTATACATGTTGTAAGTATTCTTCCTTCCTCGACACTCGGTATAGAGTACAATGTTATTTGTCATTATCACGATTACCGTACTAAAAATAGATCTTAAACAAACAACCTACAAAATATTCACATGATTATGATAATGATTATCTTTCATGTCATTGTCACTCTGTTGATTTTCTTTATCATGAGCTATGTTCAGAGTACAGTTTCCAGACCCACATCTGCGAAGAATTTTTATTATCACACCCGGTATTCAGACAATGAGAAATGACATTTATTTTCTGTCATAATCTATCTACAGATCAATATTCCCTGTCTATAAAGGTGTCAGCATAGCAACGTTGCCAGGGTTGAGGTGGCTAAAGCCGTCATAAAAATACGACGAAAACAGCTGCTCTGCTTGGTTGTCTCAGCAACCAACGAACAGTTCGCTAATGAGCGCATGCTATGATAAATTTCATTATTATATTAGAAAACTCATGTACAAGAACGTATGTCAACGATGTGGTGTTTACTTTTATTTCGAGGAGATTTTAAAGGGCGATGAAATGATAACTATGTTAGTGGAAAGGGCACATGCTTTTTTGTTATCCGTTTGTGAACTTTCCTGTTCAAATTACCTTTTTAATCATAATTCAATAATAAATTGCAGGATAGTATTCAAACGATTTCATACAAGTTATGTACAATTGAAAGGCGAGTAATGATAATATTTATATAATTTTTTTTGTCAAATAGGGCTTGTTATAGGTGTATATTATTTTGGTCGATGTTTTATCTCATGCCTTTTCTCTCGTGTTATCAAATTGATGTGATTTGTGTTTTCTACATGTAGGAGTTTTCAAGGGAAGCAGAGTGGCGCAGCGGAAGCGTGCTGGGCCCATAACCCAGAAGTCCGAGGATCGAAACCTCGCTCTGCTAATCATTTTTTGAAGAACTTTGTCTTATTGTCATACGCTTCTTTGATGTTGGGTTTCTTATACAGAAGTTTTCAAGAGAAGCAGAGTTGCGCAGCGGAAGCGTGCTGGGCCCATAACCCAGAGGTCCGAGGATCGAAACCTCGCTCTGCTAATCATTTTTTTTTGAAGAACTTGTTCTTATTGTCATACGCTTCTTCGATATATTATGTTAGCTTTCAAGAGAAGCAGAGTGGCGCAGCGGAAGCGTGCTGGGCCCATAACCCAGAGGTCCGAGGATCGAAACCTCGCTCTGCTAATCACTTTTTGAAGAACTTTTTCTTTTGTCACACCTTTCTTTGATGTACATGTGTTGCTGTTTTCAATTTTATAAGAATACTTTCATTTCTGGACTCCAAAGAAGACCAGTTTTGTCACATTAGCAAAGCTGACTGAGTGGGATATCAAGCCATTCACTATATTCTTGATTTGTATAATTATTTACTTCTATTTTGTTTGAATTGGTTTTTGTATATATTGTGACTAGGAAAACAAATACCATACCATACCAAATTGTAAATTACCACTGATCCATTACCCCCCCCCCCCCCCCGTGAAGCTCCTAAACGACCCAAACTTACCCATCCAAGGGTTCCATTTCAAAAGGTTTGCTGACCATGGGGTTGGTATGACATTCACCGCAACGCTTCGATACAGACACCTCAATCGATAGACCCCTCTGCCCTTACACAATGAATAAACATTCTGCCCTTCTCTGACAAAGGGCGTTAGTGCCATCCTCCATTTTCCATTCATTTCATTTATTAATATTTCAAAAACATATCATAAGTAAGTGTAAATTAGAAGATGAAACTCCTTTAAAGCAAGGTGATTGTGAGCAGATCGAGTCCCATATACTTACAGTACATTGATCAATCTTTGTTGAAGATTAAACAAATCTGGTTGTCTTTCTGACAGACTATAGTCTTCCTTACCATAATGAAGACATATGGAGCAGGCATATTCCTTATCATGTAGAATATCTCTACATAGCCTCTTGTAAAACTGCTAGCCTCATGTCAGTATTGCTACTAATTCACGATACTTATAGAAAAGTCAATGCGCAGCGCCATTTTTTGGCATTGCAAGGGATAATCATATTCATCTCATTAGTATAGGGTTCGACCGGACAGTTCACCCTCTGTTGTTGATGATAGATTCATCATGCACACAGATCAATAATTTCTTTTGAATAATAATGGCGAGTGTCTTGACAATGAATTACTCGTGTCCCTATTCTCTTCGTTATCCTCCTACACGTCTCTATGAACAGTGTCAAGGTGGGCAGTTTGAACGAGTTGTCATTTTGTGTCCTATATTGTGTGTGTGTGTGTCCTACTTTTGTTTAGTGACCCTTCCATTGTGCTTGAATGGAGTTGTCTTTCTTGTTAGATATAGAATTGTTGACTGACCATTGGTAGAGAGATCACGCAATATATCAAGAAATATAAAACATTTGCATTTATGCTTATAAGCGGATATTCTTCATTTTAAAATCATCGTTTCGCGCGCTCTCTCTCTCTCTCTCTCTCTCTCTCTCTCTCTCTTTCCCCCTCTCAAGTTCGTGATTTCTCCTGTTACGTGTTTGGTCGCATTATATACAATCAAGAGGCCTAGCCCTTAGGGTTATTTCTCATCTGATTATCTCATGGATAATTTCCAAGATGATAGTGAAGAAACCAAGAAACAAACATCAAATATATATCACATGCACCTTGTTCATGTAATATGATAATAATAATAATGATAACAATGTCTTCTGTCATGTCTATAGCGCCGATATCCGCCAGCGCAGCCGCCCATGTACCTTGCTCTAAAATGTAATAGCACCGTAGGTTGAATGTGGGTTGAATAAGATTTTACTTTTATTATGATCTGAACAAAAGTGAATATGATTCACAATTTTAAGCATTCAATAAAATGAGCTCATTGCAAACTACATCAAAAGAGGAAGTCTTAAGATATGAATAGAAAAAGGGAGGGTTCCCTAAACCTTAACAAACACTCAAGTCAAACATTATTTGTCAAAGTTTATGATATTACGATATGAATACACAATAACAATATTTTACAATAGACAGCGTCATACCTTTGATACATGAAGACCTTTGTCTTCGGACAAAAGAAGACTGTTTTGATATCAGGCGAATTGCCGCCCTGTGCAAATAATAGATTTGAGATAATCCTCCCCCTTGTATACTTCAGGGTCAAAATGTCAGGTTTCGATAGATTATGATGGGTAATGGTGTAAGGATGTTTATCTACCTGATGATATAGTTCATTATTAAGTTATTATGAAGTTGAAAGAAATCCAAAAGTTCTAAAGACATATTCATGTGCGCCCTCATTGCAGCCACAAACTACAATTTTGTTTTCTTCACAGCTACATGTTTTATGAAATGTTGGACTCTCGGACGTATATAGTTTCATATTTTACTTGGAGTAGATAAAAACTAGTTACAAACCCATACCCCTGATTTACTTCAATGCCTCTAATAATCATTCATTTAGTTAATAAAATAGATTCAGTGTCAATGTAGTTTTATCATACTGGAAAGAGGGAAAAGACGGAGCAACCCCCAATGAAAGTCTGAGTGAAGAAAAAGAAAAAAGAGTGGGAGTGGGAGAAGAAGTTATTCTAGGAAAATGAAAACCATGCATGGAAAATGAAAAGAAAACTGGCACCTTTTACTCCCAAAACAATCTTGACCAATTTGCACGACGGTATAGCATTTGGACAGCCATTATTGTTCTCAAAATGGTTTCCCTAGAAACGGTTTGTTACACTTCTCAATGTGACCTTGTTACATTTACGTCATCACTCCTTGTGGTTATATCTTGGCGGGTATAAAATACATCCAACTAGATTTTACCTTTTTACAAATGATAATACACTAACAACAGCATCACAACATCATATCTGTCAGATGTGACACTCCTTGCCCTTCACAATTATTACCCCGGCTACATCATGGCTGATAATATGGCGCTCTAGTACTTTAAGAAATGAATTTCTGTCAGGTACCCATTTACTTCACCTGGGTTGAGTGTGGCAAAAGTAGATTAATGTCTTGCCAATGGACATTAGTGTTGCTGCAGGCATTCGAACCCCATACCGTGTGATTCACAGTGCGGTGACTTATGCACAAGGCCACAGTTATACTATAATAATATTAATCATTCCTTTTTTAAGTTGTCGATGTCCATTTCGATGTAAAAACTGTGTCATCGCTCTTTAAAAATATATATCAATAAATGCATCCGTGAAGGAACCAAGATGTGTATTTTGATGATCATAATATTTGTTTTGAAATGTTTAGTCAACTTCGTTCTCCCTTTCTCTCCCTCTCCCCTTCTCTCTCTCTCTCTCTCTCTCTATCTCTCTCTCTCTCTCTCTCTCTCCCTCTCTCTCTCTCACTCTCTCTCTTTCTCTCACTCCTTCCCGCTCTTTCTCCGTTTAAAGGACAAGTCCACTCGAAAAATAACTTACTTTCAATAAAAGCAAAAAAATCAGACAAACCAATCAAAAAAAGTTTGAGCAAAATCGGATTACTAATAAGAAAGTTATGAATTTTTGAAAAAGTATGTAAAACTATGGAACAATGAGAATCACAACACAAATTCCCAAGAGGGTTATCAGTTTGTGACGTCATGTCCTCACAACTTATCAATTGCTTTACATAGTTTAAACCCATTAATTTCCCTTTTTATCCCCCAAAACTTGATTTCCCCATACCTTCGCCCAGGTTATATGATTTTTATCATATTGCGTGCATGACATTTCCCAAAAACTTTTATGAATTTTTAGAAGAATTGATACTATTTTCTGAATATTTTATTTCATAATTAATGATTTTTATATAAATAGTTTATCAAAATTCATTTTTTTCATGATTTAACTGGACAAAAATTACTCTTTATTTGTGCATCCACACAAACACATATTACTAACAATCTAACTTGGATGCTGGTGTGAAGAAATAAGCTTCTTAGGGTGAAAATAGAAAATTTATATTATCAACATACAGAAAATAATTAGTGGATAGTGAGGACCATACGTCACAGACTCATGAGTGAGTTGCCAATTTGTGTAGTGATTTTCAAATTTTTTCATGTCATTAAAAATTCATAACTTTCTTATTAGTTATCCGATTTAGCTCAAACTTTTTTTGATTGGTTTGTCTGATTTTTCTGGTTCTATTAAAAGTAAGTTATTTTTCGAGTGGACTTGGGCTTTAAATCAAACGTCGCGAATCGTTAAATTTACATTATCTCTCCGTCAATATATAAGCATGAGTACAAGAGTATAGTTACAGGGAAGATGTGAATGAGACTGAAACAGAGAGAGAGAGAGAGAAAAGAGAGAGAGGGGGTACAGATAGATTTAGAAAGAAATTGAGGGTAATATTTTTGGACCTACCCTAAGTATACCTGCAGAGATAATAATGTCCCTGGAGTATCACAATACATTGCACACTATGAATGGAACACGTTCAAGGTCATGGCTATGTAAATAAGCAAAGCAAACACAACTCTGAATAATGATTTAAATTGCCATTCTGATAGGAAAAACTCCCTTTCAACACATTTTATTATTCAGCTTCAGAAATGTGCACGTACGACAACATGCCCTTGAAGGAATTGCATAAGCACTCGCTTTAATGTGACAGGTTTCTGCTATCGGATTAAAGTACATCTTTTATGCCTCCTTAAACACAAATCATTTTACAAGGCATTGTCTGCGAATCCGGATGTAAATTTGCGCTTTGCAGACAGGAAATGCAGGATGAAAACAAGACATAATTATATTGCTTCCATCATTTAGCATGACTCTAGAAATAATACTTATTACAATAACAACAAAACTCTCTGAAAGCACTCGTCTCTCTGATCAACAGCTCGCAAGATGATTTTTCATCGTGTTGAGTAAGCACTCTTTATTCAGATTTGTTTTCCTTTTCTTAATTCTTGACTTGTTCTTCAATCTACTGTTAACAAATTCAAAAATGTTATCACTTGAAATGAGATCCCTTTCAGTTAAACTTCGCTGGGTGGGGTTTATGATAACACTGTGCACATAATAGTTACGGAGTATTGTGAACACTAGAACGTTTTTTTTTTTTACATCTCGTTTCTATATCTCGGCGTTGGCATAATATTCATAATGATGACAAACATAGATAGACACATGCTGGGCTTATGTGTAAGGAGGGCGAGTGAATTGGGGAATAAAATGGGTGGACTTTAAAAAGCACGAAAGGGAGTTGTCTGTCAATAAAGAGGATAATTAATATTCGTAGGAGGTTCCCTTTTATTTCGTCATGGTGACGCATACAACATCTGTATTTGTTCACACCTGTGAAATGTAAAATCAGAAGCGATTGATTTTTAGCCTGATTCCAGCTATCTGTATCATACATACTATTCATGTTTCCTTGTTATGTTTAAACTCAATGCTCCATGTATTGATCACAATGTTGTTAACGCCCCCCCCCCCCCTCCCCCACATACACACACACGCACACACACTGTTTACCTCAACGTCCCATGCAATCTCGTTAGTAACACCTGCTGCGCCGGTTAGCCATTTTAGTTTTGATACTGTATTGAAAATGACTGCCCGCCTCACCCAAGCTGTTGTTCTGTATTTTGAACAAAACATGTATGTGCTGTATAAACATTAATTTTCGGGACACACAATGTCTATCTAATGTACCTTGAACATGAATGTGTATCAAAGGAATGTCTCAAAAGGCTTCAAGGTGGGGCTGAATACATTGAATATCCCACCAGCTACAACTGTACTTTTCTAGCAGGAATGGGTGATAAGAGAAGAGTCATGATATCAAGTGTTGCTTGGAACAAGCCTTGTGACGTTTATTTAAAATAATTCTGACAATGGAATCATTAAAAAAAGAAACTGTCGATCTTTGATAATTATGATACATCCGATCTACTAGAAATCTAATAATAGGCCGATATCAGAAAAATGAACTACCCGGTAGTTACTGCGATTATGAATCCTAATACCCCAAGAACTAGAAAGTGAAGAGAAAGAGTAAACAGAGAGACGGATAGAAAGAAAGATAGATAGATAGAGGAAAGAAGGGAGCGGGAGAGGGAGAGAGAGAGAGAGAGAGAGAGAGAGAGAGAGAGAGAGAATATATAGGAAACTCTTACAGTATTTTCAGTATTCATTTTAACCGTATAGATTGAATTTACTCACATGATTCTCATTTTTAGGTCATGCCGCAACAAAATTACCTTTAATTTATGAATTTGCTATTATAAAGGATAACAGGTTTGAATTTACCCTCACGTCATGCTATTCTTCTTGTGTTTCTTCAAAGGCCTAACCCCCTTTTAAATCTTTATTTTGATCAAGGAATAATTATTAAGAATGATACGCACGACTAGCTAAAAGCCTTCCTTCAATAGAAAATAATTCATACAAAAGAAAATTACATTTTGATATATATTGTTGTCTCGCCACTATATACGTCAAACTCTATCTGACCTGAATTTTATTTTTTCGACAATGACTGACGTGCCAATGAGTTTTTACTTTGTTCTTTATGGGTATCAGCAAGAAGAGAATCGACTTCCTCTGAGTATTTGATGAAGATTATGTTTTTTTTTCTGTGTCAAAGGTAAACTTATTCAAAGAGACAAATTCGAATCGAAGTTCCTTTTGTTTACATGAGAATGAATTCACTGTATAATTGTGCGCTTAGCTTTTTACTAAGTTATTATAATATTAATGAGTGTAGCAATGTTTCATTTTAATAGTCATCATTATAATTGCTACAATTATTATCGCAATGATACACGACGATGGAGAGGTCTACAAAAAAACATCGTCATACGACAGTGTCCATTTGTATTTACAATAATATATCGGAAGAAGAGGCCGCTGGTTGGAGAGTAGTTTGTAGTCGCAAACCCTTGCAAACATACTACCCCTCCCCACACACCAACACACACACACACACACACACACACACACACCATCTTCCCTCATGTTCTATCCATCTGGTAAAACTCGACCCACAATATGCAGCTAGTTCAGTTTTATTTTATTTTTTTCCCTTTTCCTTTAACTTTTATATTGGAGTGTGTGTGTGTGTGTGTATTGGGTTTTTACAGACGTGTATCAATCAGATATGATTATTTACGTCTGGGGACCGACCTTTAAACGTCACCATCCGAAAGACGTGACTCAGTTTCGAACCTGCGTCCTCGGCTGAATCAGTTTGTAACTTCCACTTTTTAGCTGGATTACAGGCGCACGCCACAACGCCTAGTTTTTGGAGAGAAAAATATTCCGAGTGACGTAGATGGCGCTTATTGTAAAATATATTCGCCTCCAGTACTGGGAGTTGCAGCGATGGGGAAAATGAAATATATTATTATAAGATGAGTTTGATCAGGATGCATGCAATAAAAGTATTATTTACAGTATGTTTATTTAGGCAGTAATACAATAAATTGATATTATTGTCATTGATCAATAATTTCTTTTCTACCACTTTTATATGTATTTTCCTAAAGATGCGAGATTCTTTTCTTTCTCATTGTATTAAGTTACAGACGTCAGCTGCTTAAATATAATACGAGCAAGGTACATAATATATTACATTTTCCACTCTGACTAGCTGAAAACAATTATACGACAGAGGAGTATAAAGATTACTATTTTACTGCACTTTTAGTTCTCATGAGGCGTGTCTGCACTATCTCGAGATTGCCAAATATCCAGCTATTTGAATTATCCCGATCGCAAACTATCCAGCTATTTGCGTCTTCATTAGACCGAAGTAGCAAATTAGCTGGATAGTTGGTCGGGATAATATCCCAAGATATCTCGGTCTAGTTTGCGGTTTTCCGTGTTTACTCGAGGTCAGTGGTTGCGAGGTCAGCGCTGAGCGGTATAGATCGCATGTGCGAACCGGAAATCGTTGTGCATGATGGGATCGGGATAATTGACTCCGTACTTCGGTCTAATGAAGACGGTCGCAAACTATCCCGCTAGTTCGGAAATAGAAGGATATTTTGCAAACTAGACCGAGATATCTTGCGATAATATCCCGACCAACTATCCAGCTAATTTGCCACTTCGGTCTAATGAAGACGCAAATAGCTGGATAGTTTCGATCGGGATAGTTCAAAATAGCTGGATATTTGGCAATCTCGAGATAGTGCAGACACGCCTATTTAAAATAATCCTGGTAATTAACCTATTGGAAAGTAAATTGGGTTCACCTACAAAGGATGGTATTTGTAAGAAGGGTAATCCTCTTTTGTTAATTTTGATTGATAAGTTTAAGTTTAAGATGGCGTTATCTGGAAGGGTGTCGTGAAAAAGGACGTTTCGATCCGTATTGTTACCCCTCATCCTCAATCTATTGATGAATAGGATACCACATTACTGTAAAGCTTCCCTTCTCAATCAGGTGTAAATTAGGACACGGATAATCCTGTTTGGTACTGTTACTTTTTCTTTCATTAGACCAGTAGGTCCATGCTTACACCGATAAGGTGAAGTTCAAGTACACATAGAAGGGGGTCGTGAAAGGGGTGTTAAAATCCTCACTGTGTCCTTTGTTAAGTCAAGAATAATCCTATTTCGGTCTTCTATCTCTTCTCTCAAGGTAAACTTTCTATGAGGATAATCTGGAAGGTTCGCGTCAAGGACACAGTTTAGTGGTAAAGGGGGGGGGGGGGGGGGATTATAGCCAGTATGGTTTCCCCAGTGTTGAGAAGCTATATATTCTTAATTAAGCCCGTGCTAATTAGCAAGTGTTTAATGGTATAGAGGTTATGGAGAACACAACAAGTCACCTTCTTATTAAGAGTGACAACATACTCTGTTTCCTCGTTACTCTCACCCATTCGGTACAATGGATGACTCTAACGGGGAGGGAAGTATTTGAGATTGAAATGGTTGTAATATTTAGCTTAAAGATACTATGCCCCTTTTTCAGCCAACATCAAATTCTGTAGAACTTTGCAGAAATTATGAATATGTCATATCTGTGAAATTTAAACGTTAGCAGTGTCCTAGTATTCAAATTATGGAAGATAACCCAATTACTTGCTAGAATCCACTGTCAGACACTAGACTGACTGGGCTTTTTCTTCTTTGGTAATAACATACATAAAATGAGCTGTAAAGGGTACATGAGCATGTGTCTTCATCAATAACCCACTTCTTGTAATGGCCAAATTAAACTGATTGAATCTTTGCGCAGCATAAAACATACAACCACTCGGTACAATGGTCTGAAAATCAGACTATTACTTACTGGCTCTATAGCTCCTAATACCCTTTTCTAACTGCACTCTATCGGAGTCACACCGATGAAAATACCGATTTAATTTTCCTTATGTAAACAAAGGTGAAACCGCAGTTTCCCCCTGTCGGTTTCTGACGGTGAAATTCACTCGCTGTGGCGAGCCCTTGCCGGAAGTGAAGAATTATTACGTAATTATTAAGCCCGCGCTCCATCTAGCTAGCATGCAGCATGTTCAACCATGAGTCAACAAACACAGCTGGTTACGATTAAAGCGCGCGTATACTGCGACCTTTGACAATTTTAATCGCTGTTTTAATCGCCTTTTTCTCCCGAGCGTTTTCTACCCTTTTCTAACTGCACCGATTTTCATCGGATGCATCCGGACGCATCCGATGAAAGTGGCAGTTAGAAAGCAACAGAGGAGAAAAAGGTGATTAAATAGCCGATGAAAAGAAGAGAAATAGGCGATTAAATTCTCCTGCTCAAGAGCAGGAGAAATTTTCATTCTATCGGTGTAACACCGATGAAACGTGCAGTTAGAAAACGTTCGGGAGAAAAGGGCGATTAAAACAGCGATTAAAATGGTCAATGGTCGCAGTATACGCGCGCTTTATCGTAACCAGCTGTGTTTGTTGACTTATGGTTGAACATGCTGCATGCTAGCTAGATGGAGCGCGGGCTTAATAATTACGCAATAATTCTTCACTTCCGGCATGGGCTCGCCACAGCGAGAGAATTTCACCGGCAGTTAGAAAGCAACAGGGGGAAAACTGCGGTTTCACCTTTGTTTACATAAGGAAAATTCAATCGGTATTTTCATCGGTGTGACTCCGATAGAGTGCAGTTAGAAAAGTCGATTCGACAACTAATAGTCGTTATTTTCCCACTTAAAGAAATTTTCAAGCCCCCTTTTATTTAGGGAAGTTCTAAATTAGTATTATCTTTCAAATGCCGTTGGAATTTAACCTCTTCATATTCTGGCCTGCAAATGGGACATAGTACCTTTAAATTAAGATTCATAACGATTTTCATATTCTGTTTTTATTTTGTTCTTCTTGTTTTTTTTTACACGACGACTATGTAATTACTCATTGGGAATCATTGGAAATGGATGGCTTCGGCATATAATAATGATAAAATAATAGAAATAAAAATAACTCACTTATTACCCAAATCTGAAGAAGGATAACACCAGAAATTACGATAATAGTATAAAATACATACCGTACACACTGCATTTCTAAATGACGGTGGGCATTGCATGTAGCAGTGCAGCGGGGTCAACAAAATTGTGAACTTTAAATAAAGTGCGCCACCTCGGGATATATTTGCTCGACTATTTTTCTACGATACGGAATTCCATATCGACAGTAGTTGCTCTCCTTTTCTATTAATAATAAGATATTTCTATAAATACCGCAGATTGCATAATACGTCTAAGTGGTTTAGAAGGAAAATAGTTGATAAAGTAAATGGTTATTGCTCTTATTCTTATCTATGACGTTTCTAGTGCCCTTTTAGAACCTAAAAATTGCTATGAAGGTAACTTTAGACCCCAAAATATGTGAAATTTAGCCAATACGAGCATACTTATTCAGCTCCACTTTAAAAAAATAGGGTGACCGTTAATTAATTATTTAATTAAAAATAACAATACATGGGCCGTCTGGTTGTGCGTAATATAAGCAACACGAAAATGCCAAAAAAAAATCCAACATCGGCATTGGCTGAAATCCGACGTAAAGGCGTTAGTTCGTTTTTTCAACGGTTTTTTCAATTTTTTCAAAATACCTAATATTTGTGGTGGTACACAAATATTAGAAATCGTTATATTTCAGTCGTCTCTGAACCGATTTTGATTAAAAAAAGATGATTTTGTCATTTAAAATATTATGTTCTTTCAAATTTGACACTCAGTTTTTCATTATCTCACAAAAAATTATTTTGTGTAGTGCCCTCTGCAACAGAACTCAACTATCCCTTTAAGCTCTCGCCTAATGTACAGCTAAACAAATTTAAAAAACGTATAGTACATCCACTGTAGACTAATAGAACGGATTTACAATGTCAAGGTAAGGGTGCATCCTTTGGAGGTGGTGCCGCCCCATGCAAGTGGATGCGTCTGTTCAAACTCTCCCAATCGTTTCATCACCCCCCCTCTCTCTCTTTCTCTCCCTCTATGTCTCTCCCCCTCCATGTCTCTCTCTCCCCCTCTCTCTCTCTCTGTATCTCCCTCCCCCCTCTCTCTCTCTCTCTCTCTCTCTCTCTCTCTTTCTCGCCCTCTCTCTCACTCTCTCTCTCTTTTCCCCCCTCGTTATTGTTTTCATCATTTTCTCTTTTTTTTCTCCTCTCTCTTCCAACCTTTATCCTTTGTCAGTCTTTCATTTTTTCCTATTTCACCTCTCTCTCTCTCTAAATATCTAAACAAAATAATTACTCCTGACAAGCATATCTAATTTTCAGCAATCATGTACCATAGTCGATGATGATTGATTTCATGGTATACATTACATTTAATGCACATAAATATAATCTTCACATAACTTCCTTATGAATTTTACAAAAGAGAAAATCTCTTTTAATCAAGAGTTCAAGTTTTCAAGTTTGATGTAAAAGGGAAGAACGTGCTGGAAAATGAAAATGAAAATGAAAATGAAAATGAAAATGAAAATTAATTCGTTTGATATTACGGATGTATTCATGCAATGTTCAGTCAATTCAATCTTTAGAATATAAACTATTCATAAACAATGACCGTGATTTATG
The DNA here is from genome assembly GCA_035222895.1 of Strongylocentrotus droebachiensis. NCBI lineage: Eukaryota > Metazoa > Echinodermata > Echinoidea > Camarodonta > Strongylocentrotidae > Strongylocentrotus > Strongylocentrotus droebachiensis. Next base: position 162,593 of record JAVYIG010000564.1, read on the forward strand.
AAGTGAAAATCTTCCAGAATAATAGAATACGATCAAATTTGAAGAGTCCACCTGTTTGGTGTAAATGGTTGATGTAAATAGGAAGAACATGCTGACACATACAAAGGAAAATGAGTAGGTCCAATAGCTCGAATGTATTCATGAAATCTTTAGTCTACAGAATATCAAGTCTTCATATCATATCCCTCGTGATATACAGTAGTGAAAATCTACTTTAATCAATAGCATGAAATCGAAAAACAAAGATTATTCCATCAAACAACGAGGACAGCGTGTAAAAGAAGAATACGTTTGAACTTGTGAAAGATATAGATGGATATATTGGAAGTAATTATGTAACATTCAGTATATCTAATGCCTAGAATAATGAGTCTTCATTGATAATATCCTTCATGAATACAAGAGTAAATATCTACTAGAAACATAATTCTCTCACCTGATCGCAAAGTTGACATGTAAAGGAAGAACGTGCTAGAATTTCGAAGAAATATAAGTATGTGTGACATTTCGGAGGTATAATTTATGCAACATTCATTCTATGTAATATATCTACGATATAATATATTTCGTGATATATTATTTTGAAGTGAAAATATACCTGAATTAGTAGTATAAAATCAAAGAAACCTGAATATTTCATCAGCTAATAAAGTCAACATGTGCAGGAAGATCGTGCGAGAAGTTTAAAAGAAGTATAAAGAGGTTCGATATTTTGGAAGTACTTGTAATCGCGCAGCATTCAGGACGGATCGAGAGTGTGATTCGAAAAATAAAACGAACCGTAGTCAAAAAATAAATCATGTATTTCGAGATAAACTGTGTGTAAACTATTCTAAATTGACAATCATGATCCCCATGTAATAATGTGTTTCTTAACAAACAAAAAAGAAACGAGATGACCACTACATTATGAGCTGCAAAACAAAATGGTAAATGGCACATGATTTGTATTGTGATCACGACAAAAATGACATAATCATCTTCCGTAGCTCACTACATTACTAAGATACATTTTTTTTTCACATAAGATTTGTTTGGTAGACATAATTATTATTGCGGCTTGCTTCAACATTGAATGTAAATTTAGCTGGACTACCTCCATTCTAAATGACAATATGACTGCAGACTTTAAAAAACAAGAACAGCAATCATGATAATAATTACCATCTTCTCAGTTCGATTGCTTTTAAAAATCATTAAAATATGCTATTTTTTCAGTTAAAACTATGTGCTGATAAGTTTTGAAGCCAATCAAAAATTAACGGTACAGATAAGCTGATGAGGCAAAATACACGTGCCTCCTAAAACTTTGCAGCCAAACAAAATGATATCAAAACGATACACTATAAAATGACACAATTAATGTCATGACGAAACAACGGCGTGGTACGTGGACGTAGATGTAAGTAAGTGGTGTAGCATGGGTCAAGACAGTGGACATTGGTCTTACTCTGTGATAAAAGTGCGAAAAAGAGGGCGACAAACCGGGGCGAGGGCGTATTTAAATCGAGTGCAGTCTTTCCTAGAACCATCCCTTTACTTCTTTCTCTCCCCTCCCCTTTTCGCGATTCGATCTTTGGAATGTTCATACACCCTGTATCTAAGCCATCGTGTAAAGTCTTGTGAAGAATCTCTAGATATATCTAATCTACATCATTGTCTTGCCATTTCATCCTATAGTGAATCTAATAGTTTAGCTTTCTGAGCGGCTCTCGATTCTGCGATCTCCTCGAACACACTCTGTACTTCTGGGTCCATCAGCTCAGAAACAATGTCCACCTCGTCATTCAACATGGCGGTTGGGTCAACAAATTCTTGATACTCTTCCTCTCGATCGGTAAATGCTTCATTCTCCTGCGCGGTGATCTCGCTGCCCGATGGCGACGTCGACGAATCGTTACTCGGCAACCGTTTGAATTCTTTGTTTGACCCCAAGCCGAGCCATTTGTCCATCCATGACACCACTTTGTCAGAGCGAGTAGCTGTCTCACCAGGTGGCGTAACGGGTTTCTCTTCCGTTTGCGAATTAGAGTCTGATGTTTTGTCGCTAGAATTTTGATTCGTTGCCGTGAGTTCCTCTAGCTTCGCGATGGTCTCCGCGATGCTTTTCTCGTCTCCACTACGCGATCGGTTGAAAATGTTGTGACCTGGACCCGCTTTGATCTTGTCACGTAACCTTTGACTCTTGACCCCTCTTCGCCAGCCCTCGTATGCGGTCTTAAACGAACGCAGTAGGTACACCACCATCGCCCGAGCGATGGCAGGGGTCTGGCATACGAAAGCGAAACAGTAGAATGGCATGGTGGACTTACGACCCTGGGTGATGTTCGGGTCATTCTTGCTGAAGTTCGTTACAAGGGAGAAGACACGTGGATAGTGTTTGTCAGCAGAGCCGTAGCTGATGGAATAGATGGGTATGAAGGTGTCTCGCTGTTTCTTCGGATCCGAGCCTTCCGTTACTCTTACTCCCTTACTCGTAATCGTCATCCGAACGACCTTGAGTTCCTTACCGCGCGACTGTGCCACGAGGTCACCGATGATCTCCGATGTACATTCGCGACCCATCTTGCGTTGTGTTGCCGACTTTCCGAGAAACATGAGCTCAAATTCTGGCGGCTCCTCATTGAGCTCCAATGTGATACTTTTCTTCCGATTCTTTGAGAACAATGACGCCATTTTCCGTTTCCGTAAAGTCAATGAGATATATTTGAAGATGATGCATTAACTTTCTTCACCCAGTATTCTTTCTATCCACTGGAGGCCTGCTCGCGTCACATCACAGTCAGCATTTCATTCTGTAGATAAGATGTAATGTAATTTAAAATGTAATTTAGTATAATCTGTACAACACAATAACTCCGTTTACTCAGTTTCTTTGCCCCCCTGTCTTTAATTGAAGGTATTATACACATTATTTAACAAAATATGATATACACTTGGTGTAGCAGATCTGCAGAACGTTATCATTATTACGACGGAGTTTATCCTTTATATTAAAAATATCAACGATCATTTTCAACATGTTTATTTAAAAATACATAATATATTATTGACAAAAATTTGAATCCATAAGTGAGTGGTTCCATAATATTGGTAGTCCTGAAACCAAAGAAATAAAGTGAGAGAGGGGTATTATTTCAGTTTTCGTCCTAAGGAGTAATATCGTGTGGATAGAGGTAGAGAAATTGAGAGAGGTTTTCTTTCGTAGGAATCCTGGGAATAAAATTTTGAACCAGGGTCCTGTTTCATAAAACTTGTTTTCAATAACAAGTTATAAGCTACTGAAATCATGGCATTTGATTGAATGAGAGCAAATTTGTGATAGATATCTAGCATTTGTTATTGATAACAATTTTTATGAAACAGGGCCCAGGTTATGAAGTAAAACGAAATCAAGGCTCGACGTTCCGAACAGGTTGACTGTGCATCATCAGAGGTGGACAAAATTATCTACGTATATAAACCTTTGACAGTGTATTTTACATACTAGGGTAATCGGGAAAATTGCTCCTTTACACCCTCCCCCAAACAAATCTCGCAGGGCTGGTGAAAAGAAAATATCAGCAAAATCTAACGATTCATCTGCCGCCCCTCCCTCTTATGGGGCGGTCACACATAGGGGACATAATGATGGACCGACACCTTCCCCATACAGCATAATGTGTTACAGGACTCCGTGTCCACATTCGTGATGGAATCACCCATCCCGATTGAACCGACTCTAACTTTTCATCGGGATTTTAGACCAAATATAATTTTTTCTTAGTTTCCCATGCCTTCCTGCTTCCCCTTGTTTTTTGCCCTCCTCGTTTCTTTGGTTATTTGATAATTTTGTTTTGAAATGTAATAAATAAAATTTACCTAATAGCATTTGTATGTAGAGAAAAAATAATTTAATATGGAGCCCCTCCTTCTCTTCCTCATTTTTAAAGAATTCTGAATGAGAGACTCAGAATTGATTTTACCGGGCCTTTAGTAGCAGCGGTGTTTAATCTTGAACACAAATAAATACCTGTTGTTTACGAATTCAAGACTGGTATGCTAAACTTGTTTTCAATATTGCCACAGGTAAAAAAAAAATTCCACTATGCTGCTCATCCCTGATAGAAATCTGGTTCCACTTGGAGAAGCACTTTCATTGTCTATACAATTTCTTCCCCTTTCAAACATTAATCTGTCGTAATATCTAACGATCCGTATAATCATTCCCTGAAGCTAGTGAAGGGAATCAAGAAGTCGGAGGGATTTCTATTATAAATCAGTTGGTTGGAGTATTAATATAATTATGTTACTCAAAATACCCAATATTCTCGATGTTTGCGGCGATTGGACTGACCCCACCCCCTTCCCCAGCACAACGAACGTTTGACCCGTATTTTCAGCTTTGACTCTTGTTGGTGAAGAATTTAGACCTTATTCCACCAAGGAGATATTCATGATATTAAGCTAGTCCATGATCTCATATGTTCTTCATGTCAAAATCGGATTGAAAATGTTGAAATATTTCATTCGTTAAGGATGGATCGAGTGAAGTATTTTTATGATTTCGAGTCTGTTATATTACTTATTAGTTTCCAAAATGCTCAACGTCCTAGAACAAGCAGTAACTGGTGCGATATGTAAATTCAACGACTTAAAATACTGTACATTCTCTGAAATTGTCAGAATTATTCTCTATAGGTTCTAGTAAACTTAATCATGACTGAATCAAAACAGAATTACAGAAGAGATCACTTAAATCATTTTGATTAACAGTGTCTCTGATAAGGACGATGTCTAGGGGGTGAGTAGAATCCCATCATTCTTAAGAATACCCTTTTCAAAGCCTCTCCTTATGTGCATCGAGCAGTCGTTGCTACGCAGCAGGAAGTGTACATCACCTGCCTAGCAACGATTATCTTGTATTTTAACTATATCCAGGTTCATTCATCAATTCGTATACCCATGTAATACCTCCGGAATTTCAGAAAACCTTAGAGTTCAGAAACGTACCAGCTCTCTTTTTGGCACTTTTGGAAGACATCATCAAAAATTAATGTGGACACACTGATTGAATTAATCAAACATTCCATGTGTCCTCATCAATACTGTTAAACATAGATAGACGCCTCTATAATGTGTTTGAAAAGCAACTTCCATTATAAAGACGATCGGAACTACTTTCGAAATATCATCTCAATTCTCATGGGCAAGTTCAAAAGGGGCGTACAAGGCCATTGAAATCGCCTAAGAATGATTTTTGGAAAGTATATGCGATCGTGTTTATGTTACTCTTAAAATAGACCTAACGCCTTTTGCAATAAATCTTGATCTCCGTACATGCAGGTCCAGCTTATATTTTGTTTAACTATTAACATGACGTATGTCTGCTATACATGTACTGGAAATGTATTGTATACGTATCACCTGCTTATTTCCAATCTTCTCTGAGTATATCCCCATTGCACGTTTGCAAATTAGACAATAATTAATGTCACCGCGAAGAGCATTATTCAAATCAACTGACCAGGCTTATTACTGGCGTAGATAAAATACTTACACATCATGATGCCATTGGTGTACGTGCACGTTGATGAGACCCTTTTCAAATGATGTCAAAGCGGCCTAAAGAGAGAATAAGAGAGGGATAGAATGAAAATGTCAGGTGGTATATAGCACCGGTCTAAATAATAGACAGAACGGCGAGTGGCAAACTCACTTGCTCAAAGTGAATGCTCTAGAAATAACGTTACCTCATTTCAGTAAATGTAGCCTGTACATATATCTCTTTTAGCTTACAAACTACTCCATTCACATACAGAGACGCGGTAGTAAACGATAAAGACGAATTGAATGGTAAAATAGCAAGTGGTACAATGAAATCACACTGTTGAACGCAGTGTCAATGCTGTCGGTGAAAAATACGTCTTCAAAATAGTATCTGATCTAACAAACGAGAACAGTATGATTAATATCTCGCTTTGAAACGAATTCTTTTCATGAGATTCAACAAGAGAGTAGAATGTAAAGACATACTGCACACGATTGTCTGGATAAAAGCACGGATTGTTTGCTTATCACTTTTGATAGGGATATAAAGCTTTCAATGGGAGCCATGAAGGCCAACTCTACAAATCTTTTAAGATGGATTGTTAATACGTGAGTGGTAAGGGTGCGTCTATACCAGGTTTCAAACAATTATCATTATGAGCACAAAACATAATTGGGTCGTATAATAAAACGTTTTGCATGAGGTTTAAACGTTCTTGATGCGTTATGTGAACACAACAAGAACGTTGTGTTCACGAGCTAGGTGTGATTTCTTATGAGAGAGAGAGAGAGAGAGAGAGAGAGAGAGAGAGAGTGAGAGAGAGAGGAAGGGTGGAAATATGGGGGAGGGGGAGAAACAAGAAGATCATTAGAGAGAGGGGGAAATCTCACAGAATGGACAGCTATTGCTGATGATACTAGTATTTTGCACGCCGTAGAGACAGCATATAGACTTGCTATCTCTAGGCGGTTTGAGACTGCAGAACGCATGGACAGCAAAATGTGAATGATTCAGTTGCCTCTTATTCAATATTACCAATAAAAGTCAGCTGCATGGACACAGACCTGTGTTCCCACGATATTATCTTGTATGTGAACATATAAAGGGTCTTTTGAAAATAACCTCATTTTGCGAGGAAGCCTTGGAGTATTTTGATTAACAATAAGAATACAACTTTTTTAAAGCGTGGTACGAGTGAGCCTATATCTTCCCATGCTTGTCATAATAATTACAGTTGAATGGGTCAAGTTGTATAGTGTTTGCTCTACTACCGCCTACAGGCTTTTTCCTTCTATTTGTGGCTGATGTATTCATAGCAGAACAACAAATCGGCAGTCTGAATGTGTGGCTATTCGAGCATAATGTTGTTTTTGAATGACATGAATTATGTCAATCCCAACCACATAATTTGTATCGACAAAAAGGTAAGATTGTATTGCTGCATATCCTGTACAAGAAGATGTATACAAATCAGATTAGAATGTAAGAACTTAGCAAATAATTTATGCAAATCTATATACAGTATTTGGGCAAGTCTGTCCCATACGTTAACGACCACATCCAAGATGTTACTACATTATATCTCATCATTTCGTTGATAGTACCACGAACGCTTGGATCGGATCAGAGGCAAAATGTTTTGACACGTTACATTCAAATACAATATATCTTTAGTACGTAGTGTACGGACACATTCAATGTTAACTTATGTTCATAACTGTACGATACGTGGCAACGTACGAGACACAAAATAATAAAATATCTCGGTCTTACCCATACTGTACCATAAATATTTTGCATCTTGAATCCATAATCAAGTCATCATGAAAAATACCAGCCATACACTGAAGCCTGGTAATTCAAGCTTTGGTTTTGAAAAAATCTTTGGAAAAAATTATTTCCATTAGATGCAAAGCTTTTGTACATGTACCACAATAAACTATTGACTCTCAAATTTGATAAACAGCTCACGAAATATAAATATAGCAGTTACAAATCCCTACACCCACCCTCGCACGTGTCAGTTTTTAATTGTAATTTAGAAATTCTGTCAATTCATAACAAGCAAACCATGACTTAAAAATATTTACAATCGTTCCATCTCATCAGGACTTCATTCGTGTTATTTTTACACCAACAAATAAAGTTCAAATTATCTTCCCGGTTCGTGATATATACATGTAGTGGGACATTCAGTTGACTGGGCACCAATGTCTTTGTTAAGACATTAATCCACATTTGCCACTCTTCAACCATTGTGTAACCCTCACAAAATCATCATTATTATTATGATTACCATATCGTGGTGTATGAATTTTAATGTTTAGGTTTATAGAATTAAGGAATATATTTGATAACCCAACAACAATATAGGCACCTAATATTTTAATTAGGTACAATTTGTGACATAAATGCAACACGTTTGTTTTAGCTTTAGCAAGGGGTCGAAATGATTAAGGAAAACAAAGTCTTTCCGCAATAAATCATTATTTAGTTGCCCACCTCAACCCGGGTGTAGAAGGCGATCTCGTAGGATGCATTCCTTAAAGGTACTATGTCCCTTTTGCAGCCAACCTCAAATTTTGTAGAACTTTGCAGGAATTATGAATATGTCATGTATGTCCTATCTGTGAAATTTAAACGTTAGCGGTGTCCTAATATTCAAATTACGCAAGGAAACCCGAATACTTGCTAGACTTCACTGTCAGACACTATTGAGTGACTGACTGGCTTTTTTCTTCTTTGGTAATAACATACATAAAATGAGATGTAAAGGGTACATGAGCATTTCTCCACATCAATAACCCACTTCTTGTGATGGCCAAAATTAAACTGATTGAATCTTTGTGCAGCATAAAACGCATCACCATTCGGTACAATGGTCTGGAAATCAAGACTTTTACTTATTGGCTCTATAGCTCCTAAGTCGATTTGACAACTAATAGTTGTTATTTTCCCACTTGAAGACATTTTCAGGCCCCACCTTTTTTAGGGAAGTTCTAAATTACTATTATCTTTCAAATGCCGCTGGAATTTAACCTTTTGGGACATAGTACCTTTAAATGAGACTGTATAATATTAACAGTGGAGACGCAAAAAGTTAACTATTCAATGTTTTGTTCAAAAATAGAATATTATAATTAATAATACATACTAATAATGACTTAATGAATACGGAATTGACTGCCACTATGAGTTATTGAATGTAAATACTAAATTATAATAATAACAATAATACACCTTGTATATCACTGAGTTCCATATTTTTGAGCGCCTCACATTGTAATTATTATTACTACCAACACAATTGGTCCTGTTAATGATTTTTTAATTGTTCTTTTTTTTTTACTACTCACGATGAATAGCTGGAATCGTCAATTCGCACCAGATGAACGCGTTTCCCGAAAGTGGATGAGCTAAAAACAAATAGCTTGTATTGATTTATATCGTCGAGAGGGTCGATTAAAATATGTTTAATTTGCCCTGTCACGCGTCAGCTGTTAATAATTGATTGTATTTGTTTAACCTTTTTTAATGTGTGCATTTGTTTAACTTGTTGGCAAGCATGTCGTGTTCTATCTCAAATGATAATCTGAATGAGTTCACCCCTCTGAATTAAAAAAAGATGTTTTGTCATCAGGCTTGAACGATCTAATTACAGTTCTTCTCTTATTTCCATCTTTGAACTGGATATAGACAAGTGTCAGACAAAATAATACCGAATCATCTATTATTAGGGACTTCTAGATTTGCACGTCGACATAGTGGACTGCTACGTGTGACGTCCTTTCAAGGCGCCGGCAGTGCCTTAAAAGGACATCACAGTGCCTCAAAAGGACGTCACACGTAGCAGTCCACTATGTCGACGTGCACGATGACGACGGCACAACCACTACTACTACTACTATTACGACTACTACTACTACTACTACTACTACTACTACTACTACTACTACTACTACTACTACTACTACTACTACTGCTACTACTACTACTACTACTATTATTATTATTATTATTATTATTATTATTATTATTACTACTACTACTACTACTACTACTACTACTACTACTACTACTACTACTACTACTACTACTACTACTACTATTATTATTACTACTACTACTACTACTACTATAATATAACTACCACTACTCTTCCTCCTCTCCTCCTCCAGCTATACTACTAATACTACTTCTATACCATCACTAAGGCATGCCCTCTGACTTCTGATGCTGACTTGATATTATCTGAAAGCTCTTTTCCTGATATCTTCCTGTCCCCGTCTTTTACTAAACCAATGCATCGTTCTCAAACTGTGCATACATCCATGATATGTCTAGTTATATATATCATTGATTCAAACAAACACTTGCGACATTGAACTTCATTGTAGCCTTGTCAACAAGCAACAGGTAATTCAATGAATATGTATTTGGCACCTACATGTATACTAGTTGTAATATTCTACCACTGATAGCTAATAATGTATACAATCTAGGAGAGAGACAGAGACAGAGAGAGAGAGAGAGAGAGAGAAGGGGTAGAGAGAGAGGGGGTAGAGAGAGAGAGAGAGAGAGAGAGAGAAGGGGGTAGAGAGAGAGAGGGGATGAGAGAGGGGGTAGAGAGAGAGAGGGGGGATAGAGAGAGAGAGAGAGAGGGGGATAGATAGAGAGGGGAGAGAGAGAGAAGGGGGTAGAGAGAGAGAGGGGTTGAGAGAGGGGGTAGAGAGAGAGAGGGGGGAGAGAGAGAGGGGGATAGATAGAGAGGGGAGAGAGAGAGAGAGAGAGAGAGAGAGAGAGAGAGAGAGAGAGAAGAACGATCAAAATCACCTGTCTAGATTTCAGTTCATGAAATGGGCACGGTGAGTAATATTTGTCCAGTTGGTTCATGAAATGGGCACGGTGAGTAATATTTGTCCAGTTGGTGTGTCTATTTGCAGTCTAAATATGCAGATAATACATATCAACACGACTAAGACCTGGGCTCGTGAGAAATGTATAAACCGTGATAGATTTCTTATACTTTTCGAAACCGATCTGTAAAAGAGGTACGAATAGATTATTCAGGATATAGGGCATGGCAGGTTTTATACCAGGGCGATTCCCGCTTCCCCCTTTCCAAATCAGTCAGATAAGGAATATAACGACTGTGGACATGGTTTGGTAGAATTCCATGTGGCAGGTTGCAGTGTAACTATGTGTATTTTACAGAGAACCGTGGTATACATTACTGGGTACATGAATAGAGCATTTGTGATATGGAATGTTGTAGACCAAGTCAGTCACATGCAGGATTATAAGAGTCCCTCGGATAGGATTTACAGTCAGAATCCAATAGCGCTTACTCTAACTTATAATAATAATAATTTCCTAACCCTGGCGTAAAATGAACAGTATTAGCCGAGGATACACGGTAGCCCATATTTTAAGAAGAATCGTGGAACCTGTAATTATGATTCATTGATCAAAAGTAGTGCCTAAATTTCGTGATGCCGGAGGGATTTTTACATAAAATTTAGCTTTTTATTAGGTCCTGCTTATCGTTCAGCCATCAAGAAATTAATAAATAGAAACCTGCTTACCGATGCTAAATTTGGCTTTGCACATGAAAGTAGGAGCGTCTAGTTAAGAATATTCCTAGATATTCCTTATTCAGAAGGTTTTATAAGCTACCAGTGTGCTCTAAATTAAACGTATGTAGGTATCATTATCCTCAAAGAAGTCGCGCAGCTTAGATCTTGGGCATTATTTAGGGAGGTAACTAGGCGTGCCTCGATTTCGGGGCACTTTTTAATCCCTCTCCCTAATCCGTTTCCCCGCTGTTATCTTTTGGAGATATAATCCATAGACCTACGCTGATTATGTTATTAGATATGTTAATTTGCATTTTATATCTCATTTGTATATTTGTATTTTTTATGGCTTTAATGCTGATCAGGCCACTTCGTCTAAATATTCGTGAATCAATAAATTTATTTTAAAACATGTTCAAGAAGTCATGGTAAATTTTCATTGCATTTGTTGATAATTGCAATAAATTGGGAATATGATTATGAATATAATTAGTATCAGCCCATTGTCACAACTCAGACAAATTGCAAACTTGGCGAATTGCATTTCTTGGCAGACATGTCGTTCATGTTACTCCGTAAAGAGGCATTAATTACGATCTCCTGGGACAATGCAACCTTGTGGACATAACAGATGTAAAATTGCACAGTTTATCATAATCATCATCATTATGCTCATTTATATTCCAAAATTGACTCTATTTTCATCGCGCAGAGGTAAGTGCTTGCCCGTGACATTTACAGAAGGATAATGTCAATTTGTTAATGACATTATGTTTATACAAGGTGGTTGATCGAATGCAGACAAGTTGCTTTTAATTATTTTTTTTGTCATCGTATTAATGTCATTTCCTAAAACCATCATCAAGATAAGGCTTAATTATTCATAAGTGGACACGAAACAAAAGTAAATCTCCTCATTTTGTAATGATGGCACGATCACACTAGTCATAATACTTTGACCTTTGTAAAAATGAATCAATATTGACACTAATATTTAATGTACATCCGTTTAGATTGCATCAATGACGTTGTTTTATTTGATCTTTTATAAATTCAGAGTAAATTTTAAAGATATAACACCAATATACTACAATCTATAGATACTTTTCTACATTCCGATGTCTTTCTGTGTGATGTTACCTTAACAAAATACAGAGACGTTCGTATAAATGATGATGTATCAATAGACTAATCTTTTTTCAAGCAGATTCAACTTGTCATTCGATTCAGGTCATATGGCATGGGTATAGTTTATTATTATATCTAAATTCAAGGTTATATAGAATAATAGCTTTTCCCACTCTATATACAAGACACAATACAATGTCATTTAGCTTTGTTGTCTGGCTTTAATTGCTGTTCGTGACTTCAGCAATACTATTACTGGGGGACGAGTTTCATGCAAATTAATCAAATTGATACTCTGGAGAGTATGGCATAACAAAATATTAATGATGATTAAAGTTGCTGGAATTGGAATGATCTGCCCCGAGAAATTAATTATAGGCTAAACATAATAATGACAAATTTGATGAGGTGTTCACTGTTGCCTTTACCGCTTAGCCTTTACACAATTGATCATTAGCACGATGATTAAATTATTCATCAAGTCAGCGACATTGGGTATCTAAATTGATCTAGCATCAGATACATTTATTGATCGAGTCGAAAAGAACGGCAAATGGATATTGAATTTTGTTTAAAATATACGAAACAGTTGTTATACGAAGAGAGACATAATGTATCTCTATAAAATAAATCATTTAGCATGACAAAAAAAATTATCATTTAAATCAAGGCACGACTTCTGACGGCGAAATATACAAATTAAAAAAAGCATTATTCAACGTTCTTGATAAACATGTTATAACAAGCATTCAATGCATATTATTATTATTATTATTATTGGCATGGTTTTGTAACTTAAAATAATGATAACCACTTCACGAGAAACCTTGGTGTGTGCTTTTTAAAAGGTGCCACACTTGTTAACTTTTTTCCGGAGAAAATTAATGTGAATGAAGCTAACGTAAGCACAAACCAAAACAAACCTAGAAGAAGAGACGAAACATTCGCAAAATTCGTATGACACATCCAAGATACCCTACTATATTATACACAAGGAAGAGGAACCTGGTTGTGTATATTCTTGGCCTATTGTCATGTAACACTTCATTGTTTGATTGTCATAAACAAGAAATATGCAAACAACTTATGATAACAATATTTCTACATTTTCAAATTCCAAGCATCGTTTTCAAACTAAAAGACGTAGTGACATAGACATGCATGCAGTATGCGGATAACACGCATGATATACTTACTATGGTAATACGTTGCAGATATAGGCCGCTCACTTGTAGGTCTAATCGCTTCGACGATAATGACTAAAATATGATTATAGAGATTCCATATTTATATACAGTCATAATAACTTGGCGCTGCCATACACTTTTCACGTACACCGGCGCACACACCGGGAGCCAGCCACGTCCAATATGCTCTCGTACGTCGGTCAAAATAATGTGGTTGTTGCCTGTGTGTTTCTAATACAAGCCAAGGCCGTGCGACTTTGGCGTGAGTCCTACCAAACGGCGCCAGATTCGTGCTAAATCACCCGAAGTCTAATAAACGATATATTATCACGCTTATTTCACAGATTTCTCAACCTCCTTTCATTATTATGACCCACCAATTAGGGAACTACCCCGCTGAGCAGGAGCTATATGCAAACTAAAATCCAGTATTGTGTTGTTATACGCCAAGGGAGTCCGTGGTTTTGCTGTTAGTCAGAGTTTCCATTATTAATCCACTTTCTAAAGTTGTTTGTACTAGCAAACGGAATCCTTAATTCCGTGTTATATGCAGCACACTTATTGAATATACTGTGAGTGTGCAATATACGGCTACATATAGAAATAATCTTGATAAATTCTCCGATGCTGATAAGTAGCTTACAGGTTCCGTTTTCATGCAGCTGTTGAAATATACAACACAAGTCATGAGGGTTTTCTTCAAAAGATATTCGCTCTACCATGATATTTTGCTTTTTCTCTTTCTTTTCAACGTTTCATTGTATTTTCTTAGGTCCTCACTGTAGTCGGTCGATATCGTTATAGTCTTGGCATTAGACCCATTTCTACTCTGAACTAAATATGGATGTAACTTCCCTTTCAATAGTGTCTACTTTGGCTTACCGGCACATGTTTTTATGTCATCGATATAGATTTGTTACTAATGAGACATTGCTATAGCATAGAGAATGTTATAATGCGACGATTGAATGAAGGGCAACCTTGAAAATCTAATTCATAATATGAATAATGGGTTAATATCCTCGATTGCACAAAAAATCCTTATAGTTTAGAATAGCTTAGGTTTCTGTTCTCTGTGAGAAAAAAAAGAGAACAGAGATAAAAGTTAAATGCTAACATAAAAGAAGCAACAAAAACATAGACGGCCTGAATTAAGCTAGGGTAACTGAACCTTCCGATCACAAATGGCTTTGTTGATTTGGTATACCACCCTATACTGCATTTTATTTTGATTGAAAGTTACATGGATAGGTTATGTTGGGTAATATGTTAGTCTCCTTTATACACAAAGATCCCTCCCATTGTGATGGTTGATTTCACAAATCTGTTGAATCAGGATGCAAAACATGTAAAATTATGTGTGTATGTATGGATTATCCAACTACGATGCCCCAAATCCGAAATTAATTCACGCAATATGAAGATTTTTAACAAAGTTCAACGGGTTTTCGAACGGGCGTCGATGGGAGGCGCTAATTGTGATCTAAATTCTCCCAACCATTTTTGAATTTTCCCAACCGTTTTTCCATAAAAAAAAGACATAAAAACAGGCTATAAAAAATCTGTCAACACTTAAATGTCTGGAATGGAATGTAGAGCCATTTTATTGCTTTGTGAGATTTCCATTCACCTAAAATGTAATTTAATTGTAATAATATAGTTGGGAGAATTAAGGAATCGATCGGATCAGTTTTTCCCAATTTGTACCATGAATAATGGTCCGTTTTCGCTCAAATTTTCAGATTATCTTTAATAATAGTACATCTAGCATTAAAGTCACTACCTTAACACCACTATCTCTCATCTGAACAATGTTACAAAGTCCCTTTAACGTCACGTGTATCATGGGTATATTATTATTAATGATATAGGCCTATTATGATCGATAACAGATTGACACAATCCTCTAACTAAATAGTATCAAATCACTATATTTTCAAACGTATACTGTATTGGCATATTGGATGACTATTTTGACAATTACTGAATGGTTCCGAAAACGAGAGCCATTAGCCCTTTATAATATTATATGCCTGCATCTTTTTCTATACCTATGATGTTTATTTTGTTTTCATGATAATGGGACCATGTTTACAAGATTAGTTGTGCTAAACTTTTTATGATCCCACCACATTTACATTAATATTTTCTTCTTTGTATATTTGCTTGTACCACCTTGTTTCTTTTAAATAGTTTTTTTTGTCATGTTTTATATGAATTTAGAATGGATAAGTGGAAATAACTTCAATTCAATTCAATTCAATCTGCACATCCCCAACCCACCTTTCACATACAATGAATGATTGTATACTTAGTGCAGTCGAATGCAAATATTACAGAGCTCCCATACGTGTGCGAACTCCAGACATAACACGCAAAGAGGATGACCTTTAGAAAGAATAGAGCAACTACAGTGCTCACAAACTGCTCGTTAGTGATGGAGAAGATAATGAAGAGAGGTTAAGAAACCCTACAAAATATAAATCTAAAATCTGAAAACTTTGCCCGATACAATGGAGTAGCCGTATTATTAAGAATTTGACGTTACAAGAATCGACAGTCCCTTTTGTTCATTGTTGTAGCAAACGGAGGAGTGAACGATTAGTAGAAAACACTGACAAGGCAATACTTGTGTTATGTTGGCTTATTATTTTATTTATATGGTTCTAAATGTTCTTAATTTTGACATGAGAATAAATAGTTATCGACATACAAGACATGTGATTATGTTGATATTATAGTCAAAGGCTTATTTATTATTTTATATTACTCTGGATATCATTATCTGAAGAGTGACTGTTTGAGATAATGTCAGGGAGAAAGGTTTGTGAATCCATACAAGTCTATACCCACCTCTTGTTTACTGGTTTAAGGTAAAGTTCGACACTAGATGATAAACATGTTTATCAAAATGGTTTTAAATCTTGAATGACAGACGGCGTAAAGTGAAGTGTGCGTAGTGCGTGTGTGGTTCCCATTATTTTTGACATGGAATATGAGTTTTTATTAACGATAAGGATATTTCCCCCAAAAGAAAATATCAATACATGTTATGGTGTTCTTGGAATAATATTATTCTATCATCAATATGGTAGATGGAGTCAACAACTTTTGTCATTTAATATTCTGAATACAAAGTTTAAAAGTACTATACGCATACAAAGCATGTGATTATTAAAGAAATTTGTATCTTTATTTGTATTTTAGTCCATTATCCTAAACTTTGTATTGCTTAATAATAATACCAAAAACAAGAATCTGAAGAGAAATTTGTGGATAGCCGGGGGGGGGGGGTGGTGGGGGGTGGGCATGTGTCCCTCGACAAAACCCAATTAGCAGGCATTATAACAACAGACAAAGTGTGCTCAAAATAAATGTGCACAGGTAAACATTATTTAAAGGCGCGTATGCTCCTCCCCCTCACGGGACAACTTCATCTTTTCTTAAAACCCTCTTTTTTGGTGGTCTTAAATGCCTTCTCTAGCTGGCTTATGAATAATTCGGTTATCTGCTGAGAGACGTCTCAAGGAAAAACTAAGTTTATCACTAATCAAGTTCAAGTCATTAAAATCACACGTGCAGTGTGTTCAGTGTAATCAATGGTACAAGTGCAAATATTTCATGTACATGCTGCATATTGAATTCTGCTAACCTACAAATGCGAGAGCAGTATAGCCTAATCATCAGTGAATGGGGGGGGGGGGGGTTCGAACAAATACAAATATAATCTGACTTGTACTCTATCAGTACAAGCCAAAACTCATCTTAAACAGTAACGCTTTTGAGTCATTAGCGGTAAGTGACACTAATCAAATTAATATGATTTCTTAACATTCTTTAGAAACCGAAATAAGTGAGTGTATGACTGAGAGAGAGAGAGGGGGGGGGGGGTCCGCAGGGTGAAAGGAGTGAATTCCAGAAATAAGCTGCCAGAAAATGTTAATACTGCAGAGAATTGGCACCTATACGAGAGAAAAAAAAGTGTAGGCCTATATAGAGGGCATAAGTGAGACAAGACCGGTATCCCGAGCCCCACCCCCCAGATCAGGATCCGCCTGTTATAATTATATTGTTATTTCGTTCTTTATTATACACAATTTGAAAAAAGAATACCCATTTTATATCGTTTTGAGTACGGCCATTCTAGAACGCGCATTAAGGATACCATAGGATCACTAGGTACGAAAAATCTGTTAGCTAGTTTCATATTGCTGGTAAACAATAATCTCCTTGACGACTGAGTAAGGTAAGAGCAATGTTTATTGGGAATTATTTGTATATTATTGACTTTCAGTGTTTTGTACGTAGCACAGAGTGTATAAATGGATTAAAGAATGTATGAGTTGTTTTACATCATGCAAGAAACAAGATATAGGCCTGAGAAATGTAGGAAATACACCGACATAAAAACCGAATTGTCGTTAGTACAGTCCCATACGCTCGTGATCATGTTACTTAAGTATGAACTCTCTGTCGGCTTCTCGGCGCGCAGCGCGTCGCAGACAAAGCCGCCCTATGCATCGACGACGCGTTACTACATTGAACAACTAATAGTTAATTCCATGGTTACTTTTGTATGTGAAAGATGTACATGTAGAATGAATTGAACATTTCGTAGACTGCTAGTTCTACTGTGGTCTGATTCTAATTTTTACTTATTTTACCTGATAAATTTAAACTGAGTGAGATAAATTTTGCTGCTAGAGAGTGTTGTTTTTATGGACAAGAAAGTGAGAAGTTGTTCAAGTTGTATTTTCTTTAGTCTTTTACTTTTGGAGAACATTTTTGAGAGAGAAAGGCCTCAAGGATGCCCTCATAATGGTTGATAAAGAGAGTGTAAAATTAATTTGGAAATATCCGACATCGAAAAAGCAAACCCATGAAGAAGTGCGACAGGATGGGCTACTGTTTTCACTCTTGTCAAATTTAATGTTAGATGGCTAAAAATTAACCTTTTGGGGCCATGTAATGATATGAAATATGATATTGATACCACCTAGGTCTTAACCTTAATTGGCACCCATTAGCCTTAAGGCCAAGGGCTTAGTGATAATGACTTTTTAATATATTTTTTTATATTGATATTACCATGCCTTAACTGGCTCCCAAATACCTGCGCTGAGAGGCAGGTAAACAAACCCTAAAATACGTCCGAAATCACCCCTACCCGCACCCAAGGAATATTGGACGGTGGCTTTAACATTTTCTATCCCGCTCCTACTCCTATTGATGCACTGCGATTAAAAATCAGAGGTAAAAATGACCTAAAATTAGCAAATAACTTACCAGAACAATACAGCTTTGCTTCTTTTCCACATGTAACGGATGACTTTACGATCTGCATTGCAATGATGTTGACCTCTGTCACATGTGTTGATGACACTTCCGTAAAATGTAAACCTTTTTGCTACTGGACTCTTCTTTCTCCTCATTCAAAGCACTTTAAAATCGGTCAAGAATTTGATTTTTAAAAAATTAAAAAAATTAGAAAGCGATTTGCCTACCTTCCATGTGTTCCCGATTAGCGGTGTAATGAGCTAACATGCGATGTTCATTGCAAAAAAACTGATCTCTCACGAGAGTTTGCAATGTCTGGTTCTACTGAAAACGCAAATACACTCTAATTGGATACTTACTTTAAAATAATGGTGATTAATTTGATGCACTAAGTGCATGCACCACGTTCGCTGAGTTTATCAAACTTCCTGCGCGCACCCCTTTTTACACAAATTGCTATTATGGAATTATGGAATTTAAAAAAGATCAGAAGAATTATGAAAACAGCCTTTCCTTTCTTTATTAGTGATGAAGAATTATTTAATTTCTTCAATAGTTACAAAGGTCTGTAGTCTTGGCATTTCATTTCTCTGTTTCACATTGTTAATTTAATGAAGAATTTTTTTGTCTATTTTACCTGATAGATAGAACGGAGTACCATTAGCACAGTTATCTAACAGGAAGTTTTCAACATGGCGGATGACGAAAAGCAGCCACCTCCAGAAGGTATGTAGCCCTAATTCTTCTTCTTCTTCAGTTAAAACTTGTATTGTTGTACTGTTTAGGTGAAGTACAGATGTAAGTACAAAGTCTGATAAAAGGTATATAAACTGCCTGCTAGTACAACTTCTGTAATATAGAGCTGGGTCTTTGGAACCCCCATGTTTCATATTGTATTTTCATCTTTAAAGAGCATTGTATTTATTGATAAGAGTTAATGCCTTCTTGCTCTAAGCTTTACAGACTACCTGAGGATAGTGATAGTGGTGGTCATTTTACCTGACAGTTAAGAAAGCAGTAAATGCTTGTTAGTAAGCAACCAGAAGACCGACGGCTTAAGGTCCTCTCTGAGGGACCTGGTAATGAGGATTAATGCCTTACCAAAGGGCACTAGTGCATTGACTTGGATTTCGAACCCGGGTCACCGGATAACAAGACCAATGCTCTACCGACTGAGCTATCGCGCCTCCATATCTCTACCTATCAGGTAGAATGTCAGGTATGGTTTAATACTGTGATTATCAGGTCAGTAGAGAAAGTGCCGTTAGTAAGTAGCAAGAGCTACCAATACTTACATGTACCCAACTACCCACCTTTGCAAGCAGCCTTCATGATTATGTTATTTAAAAGTGAAGGCGGTCATTGTCGTTTCGCAACAGACAGCTACTACTACTAGATAGCAGTAGTGTTTGCTTTATGTTTCAGAGTTGATATGAATATTTAAGCTGTGATAAGTTAGGTAACTTTAAAGTCTACTCATGTCTTTTGCAACAGAAGCTCCAGCAGATGAACAGCAAGCCACTGAAAATGCTGAACCCAGCGCAGAGACCGGAGGAGAAGGGGATGAGCAACAGGTAACAGAGCAGACTGAAGCAACTCTAGAACCTGCAGAGGAATCTACAAATAAGAATGCTGGAGATGATGGGGCTGAGCCAACAGACGGAGGACCTGCAGAGCCCCAGGAAGATGATAGCAAACCAGCTGGAGATGAAGGAGAAACAACTCAAATGACTGAAGGACAGGCAGAGGATGGACAGAAGGGAGAAGAACCAGTGGAGGAAGGAGCACAAGAAGAAGGGGAAGGAGAGAAAGAAGAAGAGATGCCACAGAGAGCAAGAGGAATGACACCTCCAACAGAGACGAAAGCTTCTGAAACAGTAGGTGTTATGTGTTTTTGCTTCATGGTAGTACTCATGCAAGAAAGCTGCTGCATATGATCATGCGAGGAGAATTAATGCTTCCTATTGTCATTGCAAGTTATGGTTATGAAAATAAATTTCACAGTGCAACCACATGAAATATCAGAACAATTGATGTGAAGTAGACTGTGATGTTGTTTTATTTGCCTTATTTACCCTTTAATCATAATGAAAAACAGCAAAAAAATAGTGATGCAAGTATATTTAGTGTTACAGCTACACCGTCCCAAATCCTGATGCAAGAAAATGATTGTTTAAACTTTCTGGTATAAAACCATATTTAAAACAAGGAAAACTCTTTCTGTAAACCTTGTCTCAGATATAGCAGTAATAACTAATTCAATTTTACTATTAATATGCTATTAATTAAATAAGATGTTTGCAAAACTGCTCACGTAGTATCTCATTATTGATAATTATGAGGATTAATTTAATTAAATTCCATTTCTGTTTTAGGACAATGTTCCAGAAGAAGCAGCTGAGGAGGCCGATGCACAGTTGGGAGGGGTTACGGAAGAAGCCCCACCCCAAGAAGAAGGAGAGAATGGAGAACAGGGCACCCAAGAGGAGGAGGGACAGGAACCAGAACTCATGGAACCACCTTCACCCAATGGGGTACCCGACCCACCCAGCTCTGGCCCACCTCTACCTAAGGATGTAGATAAGTCCAGATCAGAGAGCAGTGCTGCTCAGGATTACCTTAACATGGATGTCACTCCAAATGCACTGGTAATATATCACACCTCGAAATATAAAAGGATGGTTGTACAATTAAAAAGTCAGTTATTTATCATGTTTACAGTCAGAATCAAAGAGGTTCCAAATGCTTATTGAGAGCTAGGTTATTGATTTTGAAAATTCAATATTCTTCAAAAAGCATTTGAACCACTTGTTGATTATTCACCTTCACGTTGGTGCACATAAAACATTTAATGGTAATAATACTACAGTACTTAGATGCTTTGGCTCAGTAATATGGTACAAGAAAAAATAATAATCTCTCCATTGTCCATTTGAAATATCTTTTTTTTTCCTTGAATATATTCAATCAGCTTTGCTTAATATGTTTTTAATGCGGTGTACATGTTTTATCAGACTGTATATATATATATATATGATGGGGTTGTTATGTTCAAGTGATCTATGAACATAGTACCAGCAAATATATCAATCTTGTAAATTGCAAATTTGTGACAATTTTTTGTCTGTCCAAATAGTCCTAAAATTAATGATGTAATAATGTTGAGAGATATTGATCTCTTTCTGTCTCCCAACCTGTCAATTACTGTTTATTGTGGTATGGCGTGATAGCAAAAGATCACTTGGTTGTAAATTACCCAATTCTTTTACCTTTTAAATCAATTTCCATCTTTTCATTTTCAGAATATGACCTGGTCATTTGGGGTCAACAAGTACATTCCAGCCATCAACTTGACTGACCAGCATCGGAAGATGCTCATCTATGTATGTGGCAATACCGCAGTGCTCTCCAGCTATGATAAGAATACACAGAAACTACTCCAAGGGCATGTGAGTATTCCTTATGTATGCACGATGTGTTCGTTGTGATTGCAGATTACACAGTAGTGTCGCAATAGCATTTTTTATATGATTAAAAACATCTCCTAAAAAATGGTATGAACTAGTATACAGCTAGAATATGGTGACATAAACTCTCCTCCTCCCCCCCCCCCACCCCCCCCGCCTCCACCCCCCCCCCCCCCCCCAAAAAAAACAAAAAAAAAACGTTTTCCATCACTTCTTAGGTTAGTTATGTAGGAGTATGAGAAGAATATAAAGTATAACATAAAAAAACCTTCAAGGTATGAAAGTGAGACTTAGGTTCCTTTGCGTATGCCAGGTGTTTATGCAAAAAGAATATATAACTACATGAATGAACAATTAAATCTACATGATGTAATGTGTTCCCTAATATTTTGAAGCGCCTTGAGCATTTAATTAAAATGGATTATGACGCTATATAAATCTCATGTATTATTATTTTTATTATTATTGGAAATTTAAAGATATCTGAAGTGTACTAAAGAATGAATCTTTTAATCTTTTTCTTCAGTGTAACAACATCACTTGTATCTGTGCATCTCAAGATAAGAGATGGGTAGCGACGGCCGATAAAGGAGAAAACAGTATGATCATCATCTGGGATACGTATTCAGGGTACGTTGAATCTTCTTAGTTTCTTTTGGAGTTCTCACTAAGAGATACAATTTACATGAGCTCGTAGACACCTTACAGAAATCAAGCATGGAAATTTAATGGTATGCAATTCCATCTGTATTATCTTGTGCTTGTGATAGAATGCTGTGATGATATTGAGGTAGTGTAAACAAATCTTAATTTTGTATGTAAAGCCACAATATAGGCAAGACATTGGGATAGGAATTTTCGAGAAGTGTGTTTCTAATTGCCTTTTACGGAAATGAATTTTGGAAGATATCACATAGATTTAGCTTCATGAATCTTGATCATTTTAGTTGAGTATATGTTAGCTTAACTCTGATGCAAGCATGTATATATTTTCTCCCTGTTTTGGCATCTTGGTAAAAATCTGTGAACGTTTGTATCAACTCATTTATAAATAGCATATGCACATTAGTTCATCACTCTATCTTGTATTCTACTTAGGACTCCTGTCCAGACGATCTTTGACCCTCACCCAGATGGTGGTGTAGTAGGTATCAACATGACACTCGATGCTAAATACATCGTCACACTCAGTGCAGCTAAGAAACAGGTGAGCTTCACTTCACAAGTCATTGCAACTGTATACATGTACATCTATAGCATGCTTCCTAGTTTGACCAAAAGATTTTGTTTTTGTTTTACTTGCTAAATTTGCCTAAATAGAACAGTGCAAAAAAAGAAGAAGAAGAAATAATGAAGAGGAGGATAGAAAATATGGAAATCAAGACAAATATGGAGAAGTAGTAAGAAGCTAGAAAAAAAGAAATATTTGGAGAAGTATTAAGGACAGGAAATCTGCCTTAAAGTACCAATTATCAAAAGTTTGTTACTTATAAAAGTAAATAATTATGTAATTCTAGTATGTTCTTTGTGAAATGTTCATTGTGTATTTCTTGAGACAAAATCTTTTCATCATTTAATAGAACTTAAGCTATGATTATATAAATTGCCATTTGCTATTTCCTGTGGGCAGTGATTCATATCTCTGTTCATGTCTCTGATTCTGTATATTTACATTCTGTCATTCTTGTCCATTCTTCAGACCATGTCTATCTGGGACTGGACAACCAATGGAGAATACCCAGTGGCTAGCAAGGAACTCGGAGTCAACTATGGTCAACAGACCTATGTCTTGTTTAATCCTGAAGATCATTATCAAATCGTCTCAAACAGCCCCACACAAGTCATCTTCTACAAATGGGTAAGCAAGTTTCAAAATAAGAAATATAAATGAATACACATAATACTGTATAAGTTGATAAGTCTTAGTAAGATTTTTCAATTTGTCTTGAATTTGCTTTTCCTTCTCATTTATGCAAAAGAAAGAAGTATTTTTTAAACTGAAATATTCCATTTTTTAGGAATACTCGTTCTACATACTGGATAAGAATTAACAACTTTCATACAGGAGACATAACCTAATTACAAACAATTTTGCTGTATTTAAATCATCAGATGTATGTGTTTTATATCATTAATCTGCATCTTTAAATACTGTTCCTTATAGTAGCATCCGCTTAAAAATATGTTTTTGTTGAAAGCTTATCCGGAAGATCCAAATATCTGTTTCATATTCATTATTAGTCTAAGCTTATGACCTAGTGCTAAATGTGGATAAGGGGTGGGATTTCGTTCTGAACCATTTTCATCATACCTTGATCATTTAATCTCAATCCTAACAGGGTGGAGAGAAGATAGAGGTCTTTGCTCCTCCGTTGACTGACCAAGACTTCAACAGAGTGGTCGGAAACTTCAGTCAATCCATCTTCAGCCAGAACAGCACCAGAGCGCTGACCGCTACAGCTGCCGGTAATGTGGTGGTCTGGGATAGCAATAGACCAACCTCTGGACGTAAGTGGACATTCCTTTCTGTTGTGGAGAATTTGTTGCGTATCTGTACGAACCTATTCCTATATGAGAGTTTGTAACATTGATGTAGCAAGATTAGAATGCTGAAGTTTGATCTTAGGCCCATCCCACACTATATGATCAGGCTATAATCCGATTTCTGAAAAATTTGCAATAGCATTTGATACATTACTCAAACATGTAAAATTTTAACCGTGAATCTAAATAGATTAAGGAAATCAAAATTTGAAGAGATTTAATTCTTACTTGGAAGAGGAAAAGCTAAATTGGCTCAGAATCGTAGTGACATCAAGAGACTGATCTACAAGAGAGGGATAGAAAGAGAGAGAGAGAGAGAGAGAGCGCAAGTATAACTTCTTGATTCTGTAACATAAAATGTAGTTAAGTGCAGGACTCTCAGTAAAATTGTATTTATGGATGGACTTCATACAACATGTTTTTACAATCGATTGCAAGGCTTAGCAAGAAAGCTCTCGATGAATTTAATGTACCATTGTTCTATATTTTTGTTATCCTCAGCCCCAAGTTTAGAACCATCACCCAACAAGAAAGCCTTCAAGCTTGTCAGGCTACAGGAGAGAGGTATCACAGTCCTCACTACAACAGACAGGTTAGTGAAGAAGAAGGAAAGAGGTCTTTGTAACTGCTATGATTACATAAACCCATTGGATGATTTACCTGTACCTACTTGTACATGTTTTGTAATGTTTATTCATATCCATAATTTCCATGAAGTTAAGTCAGCAATAGAGAAAAAGTGTTTCCACAATATGTTCATAGTTAGAAAACAGTCTCTACATGTAAATTATAATTAATTCATGAATAATACATTAAGTTGAAGAAGAAAAAAAGAAAGAAAGAAAAAAAAATCAGAAATTAATTATAATGCAACTAATAAAAAGCCCTTTCAAGTTTATACAGCTAGAGGCCAGCCTTTCAACAAATCTTCAGCCAGAAATGATAAGGAGAAATTGTGAAGTTGATAGCCTTTATCCAATATTATAGCTTTTATCCATTTTATACATTTGATTTATAGGTTTGTCGTGACTGGAGATGTTTTAGGCCATGTGAAGTTCTATGACCTTCAGCTTCGGATGTCAAACTGGTACAGTGAACTTAGCGTTGGTCCCATCAACTCGGTCTCGTTTGCCTATGTACCAGAGTTCAATGCTGAGTGAGTATCAAGACCTGGCCCCCATTTCACAAAAGCCTTTTTTCAGTGACAAATGACAAAAATCAGTGACAAATCTGCTGATAACCAATCAGAAGCAAGGCTTTTACTAGCTTATAACAAAAACTGTCATTTTCATTGATCACAAGTTTTGTGAAGTGGGGCCTAATTATTGCAGTTAATTGTCTTCTAGAAGTTCAAGAAATTATATCATGATTGTGCAGTCTGTAGGTAGAAGATGCATCATTCTTGTTAATCGTACACAATTTTTAAATATATTTATTTTGTTCTTGGTGTGTAATAATGCTTTTTGGGGTCCTATAGATGCTGGATAGAAGAAGAAGAGATATATTTCTTAGGAAACTGGTGAAGAGGAATGGAAACAGAGCCAAGTGGAAGAAGATAAAAGTTTAGGAAATCAGAATTACACGAAATGTAAAAGGAAGAGATGGAAACAGATAAGAATGAAAACAGAAAAAATTTGTTAAATAGAGGGACAGAAACTCAAAATTATACAGGACTGCAAAGCAGAGCAGGTCAAAAAGGCCAAAGATAATAATGATAATACATGATATATATAATAATCTGACATATATGCATTTATATCACTACTGAATTGGAAGGAATAGGCCAACCAGAGTTGTCTTGCTATAGGTTGAACATTAATGTTGTAAACCGCAGACATACTGTTATTATTCATAACATGATCTGTATTTCTCACCCCAATCAATCAGTGCCAAACCAGACAGTGAATACCCCAAGGATGCAACCATACATGCCAAGTCATTCGTGACTAGAGATTTCATCGTCAGTACCTCCAATGCACAGGTCGCCCTCGTTGTTGCCGATGGGGTACAGGTCAAGGTATGTACAGTGAAACCTGTCTATAAAGAACACCCAAGGGAGACAAGAAAAATGGTCTTTATAGGCAGGTAGTCTTTATGTACAGGTTTCTTTAGTAGAAATACAGTGAAACCTGTCTATAAAGACCACCCAAGGGAGACAAGGAAAGTGGTCTTTATAGGCAGGTGGTCTTTATGTACATGTTCCTTTAGTACATGTTTCAATGAGAAACCATTTTCAAGGGAAACAAAAAATTTGGTCTTTGTAGGCAGGTGGTTTTTCTATACAGGTGATCACTAAAGCAGGTTTGACCGTATCTTGCTGTATCATCACATTGTCTCTCTGATGGGATGTTAGGCAGGAACAGGTAATGGGAATTTTTCAAAATAGTTAAGTATAATGTCACCTAAGATGAGCTGGGACAAGAAATGATGGGGAAACTCTTGCACACAAGATGATATCAATCTTTGGCAAAAAATAGAAAAGAAAAAGAGAACAACAATCCCAGTTAAATTAATTATAAATTCATGATATTCCAGAACGTTGATGATTACATTTTATGTACAACACATACAGTTAACAAATAAGTTATTCATATCCTTATTTAGTTTTGTAATTGTCTAAGTATGAGAAAGATTTGTCCCAATTTATGTTTCTTGAGAATGTGATATATCAATCTCTTACAAAGTATTCACCAAAGGCCTTAATTCAACAAGTCCACCTTTCATTCTTGAGTTACAAAATACACACTGAAACATCAAATTTACCAGGGGTGTGAATAATCAGTTGTTAACTGTATCTAGGGCAACTATGTCATAGCATTTCCTTCAATTCTATCTCATCATATTGAATGCTATGTCCGTTTGTTTTCATTTTTTTGTTTCACAAAGTTTTATTTTATTCTGTTTGCTTTCTTTTTAGATGATACTGGAGGAGCATGATAAGCCCATTCGTGCATTGACAACTCATCCGTCTCAGTGAGTCAGCTCCTTCATTGAATATTGTTTGTGAACCAAATATAAAAACAAAGAGGTGGCTTTTAAACTGTTGAAAATATAAGCTCATCCAGAAGAGAGAGAGAGAGAGAGAGAGGGAGAGAAAGAGAGAGAGAGAGAGAGAGAGAGAGAGTTAACACATCCATGCAGGCATCTCTTGCATTTATTGATCTCCTTGAAACTAACTTGACATCATATGGTATACATTCCTTAACAAAAATACAATGACCTCAATATATTTTAACATGTAACACAACAATATCAAAAGAAAATATAGAATATTATTTTGTATTGCAAATTGATTAATATACAGTAGGCTTGCGGGTGCACCATGTGAGAGAGAGCTCTCACATGGTGCACCCGCAAGCCTACTAGTACTGTATATCTACATCACCATGCAAGCCGATACTTACAAGCAGCAATTTGCTTAATGTTTCATATTATGTTTTTCATTTCCCAGACCGTTTGTGGTTATTGGCAGCTTTGCAGGCCTGTTGAAAGTTTGGAACTATGAAAACAAGTGAGTATGATGAACATACAGGTTGAGTTTTTAGCTCATCCGGCCTGAAGAACCTAATGAGCTTATGTCATGGCGTGGCATCCGTCGTCATATGATAGGGCTAGGAGGGGGATTTAAAACTTCTACACAGAATCATGAAATTCATTATCTATGCTAATTTATGCAAATTTATTCAAAATCATAAAAAATGCTTCTTCTCCTTCATTTCTCGACCAATTTTGATTTGGTTTGCTTTATCTGGTAGAGCTAACTTTGGTACATTAAACCTTTACACAGAATTTTGAAATTGTTCTCCATTAATTCATTATGGTAATTTATGCAAATTTATTCCAAAAATAACAAAAATTGCTTCTTCTCCCTCATTTCTTGACCGATTTTGATTTGATCTGGTAGAGCTAAATTTGAAACACTAAACTTTCTACACAGAATTTTAAGGTTTTGCTCCATTGATTAATTATGGTAATTTATGCAAATTTATTCCAAAAATAATTTAAAAATCACAAAAAAGGCTTCTTCTCCTTCATATTTCTACCG
The DNA here is from genome assembly GCA_035222895.1 of Strongylocentrotus droebachiensis. Taxonomy (NCBI): domain Eukaryota; kingdom Metazoa; phylum Echinodermata; class Echinoidea; order Camarodonta; family Strongylocentrotidae; genus Strongylocentrotus; species Strongylocentrotus droebachiensis. Next base: position 191,347 of record JAVYIG010000564.1, read on the forward strand.
ATTTTGATTTGGTTTGCTCTATATTGTAGAGTTAACTTTGGTACACTAAACTTCTAACACAGAATTTTGAAATTGTTCTCCATTAACTAATTATGGTAATTTATTCAAATTTATTCCAAAAATAACAAAAATTGCTTCTTCTCCCTCATTTCTTGACCGATTTTGATTTGGTTTGCCTTATCTGGTAGAGCTATATTTGGAACACTAAATTTCTACACAGAATTTTGAGATTTTGCTCCATTGATTATTTATGGTACTTTATGCAAATTTATTCCATAAATAATTAAACAATCACAAAAAATGCTTCTTCTCCTTCATATTTCGACCGATTTTGATTTGATTCGCTTATATCATAGAGCTAACTTTGGTACCTCTACGCAGAATTTTGGAATTTTTCTCCATTAACTAATTATGGTAATTTATGCAAATTTATTCCAGAAATAACAAAAAATGCTTCTTCTCCTTCATAAAATTTACGATATTTGTTGTTGTGAGATGCGGATGAGCGCTACGTCATTGACGCTCTGGTTAGTTAATGCTAGGAAATTACATTATGTCGACAAAGCCAATTTAAATTTATGGGGTTGGCCGGGGGTTTGACAGACGAAATCTAAACTAGCTGTTTACCATCACTTATTTCAAAAGGACAGTCTTTTTTTCGATGCTATTTATCTGTTGTGCGGCTTAGAAACATTACATATTCTAAACGTTTAATTCAGTTTATGACTTGTATTATTATTTTATTCTATTGTCAGTTTTAAATATTGATCCACTACATACAGTCATATAATAAATCGTTAGATTTTAAGCTCGAAAGGTAAAATTGATAGCATTTATATTCTTCTTATTTCACTCTCTCTGACTCTCAACTTGATGTTGTTCTGTGATACCATTTGGCCAATAATAATCTATCATACCATCATCATATCATATCATCTATCATATTTTGTGACTTTATAAAATGATTGTTTTTATCTTTCAGACAAGTGATGGCTTCTAGAAAGTTTCCAAGAGGCAACTTGATCAGATGTGTTGCCTATGATCCGACTGGATCTTATTTAGGTGAGTGTTCAGACAATTTCTCACTCGAACCTTCACTCTGCTGTCTAACTAACAAATATGTATTGCAAAGACAGTGTCAAGCCTAGTTTAGATATGACACGGAAAATTCACAGCAGCTTTTTTATGATGACATACAGAGTAATACGCTTCATATTTCTGTATCCTATAACACAGAGCTTAGTAAGTATGCACAGTGCCTTTGTTAAGCTATACATTCACATGTTTAAAAAATGTGTCTTCTTTTTTTTTGCGGCAGTTTAATACATTATATCTGAACGAGCCTTTATGAGACATGTTTTTTCATTTGTTATGTATTTACAAATAGTCAGTCATGTAAGCATCATAATGTTACATTACAACCTGAAATGACTCTCATTGATGAATGATGGGGTAAAGCTTATGCAAACCATGCTTAAGTACCATTAGATGGATCAGAAATTTGAACGCCCTTTTTTGTGTTATAACTTATCTTAATAATATTTAATTTTTATATAGCGCTTAATACAAATGTCTCTAAGTGCTTTACAAATATACTATTATCTTGATTGTATTGTCAACATGAATTTGTTATTTATGGTTTACTTTCGGTATGTTTTGTATGGTATGGTTTGTCCTAGAATATCTGTAATACTCAATACTCCTTTGTGCATACTTAATGAATATTGAGTTTTCTAAAAATCCTGAAAACGAGGCTTTGCATTCTTCAATTTCTCTGTATAATGCTTCACCAACTATGATCATAGCTGTACTACCAAAATTATAATTATATTTTATCAGACCCTACCCCATCTTTAATTACACAGATTCATGACAGATATGCATCGACATGATAGTACATGTAATAGCTTCGAATGAGACATTGTTCATTGAATGTTGTCTTCTTAAATTGCCCTGTTTCCAGGTGTTGGTTTTGAGAACGGCTGTGTGCGGATCCTGGATGCATTGACATTGATTGATGAGAACCCGGAACCGTTCCGTTACTCTCGTGATGCTGTCACCCATGTGACCTTCTCACATGACTCCAAGTGGATGGCTACAGCTGTAAGTTACAACACAATACTTGACGATAACATTTTTGATATGTCATTTATAATTCTGTTTGGCCTCTGCTTTATTCATTTTTATGCCTCTTACTCTTTATCGAACTTCGTGAGAACTGGGAAAAATAATTCACTGGCCTTCAACTGTGGATATCAATTCATTAATGGTACTTACACATAGTAGCTAAGACTAGATTTTTGGATAACTGTAGAAATGCAATGCAGTTGTGTCTGTGATTGACCATTGCAAGTCCTAGTCAAATGTAGTATGTTGGAACATGAAAAAATGTCAAGGATTTGTTGTTTTACATCCATTTATTCCTTCTTCGAAAGAGTTAGGATGAAAAAAAGTACACTAATTCTATTTTGATTAAAAGTAAGCTAGGGTCTCAAACACTGAAACATATAGTTCTCCACTTCTTATTAAAATCTTTGTACCAATCATCAATAAGTACAGTACATTTACATTGTAAAACACATGAGATGTTTGAAAGATAACTTGATTTCAGTAGAACTATGTTACTTTATGCTATTTAATTCTGATTTCTTTCTAATTTTTGTTTCCATATGTTGCAATAAGCTATATTTCTTGTTTTTATACTGATTATTTTTCAAATTCAAATATCATGTTATGCTATGTTATATACTTCATTATGTGTTATTAATTTTGTTTGTAAACTTTTGTAATTCGGCTAAACGCTGCGATAAAAGTTTTATTTAAAATAAACTATTTTTAATTGAATTGAAATGTATCACCATCATGTTCCTATCTATTTCTCCTCACCAGGATGCTGATTTCTGTGTAACCGTATACAAGGCGGAGTCTCCTAACAGTCAGGAACCATGGGTATACATGGGCAAACATCGGGCTCATTACAAGCACATCAGAGGTATCACGTTCGGGGTTGCTCTGGACTCTGGAGCATCAAGGTTACTGTCCCTTGGAGAGGACAGAGCACTGGTAGGTTTCCTATCTTTAACCTTACTCAGAGTTATATATCAAAATCAAACTGTATCCAAGGGCATATTCATTATACAGTTAAACCTGCTTTAGCAACACCCTGTGTAGAAAGTCCACCTGTCTTTAAAGACAAACTTTTTAAAGTTGTTTCTTTTTAAAGGTATATGTCTCATTAACGATATCAATAGGTGATGCACAAAGCTGTTGAAATTGCATTTAGGGTGATTAAAAGTAGGTTATTTAGTTAGCAACACAGAATTTGTGCATATAGAAGATGTTCTTAAATAATGTAAGGGGCAACTTCATTGTTATACTTCATTCACCCCTCTCACTTAACAGTAATCATTTAAAGAGTTAGACATTAAGGGAAAAAAGAGAAGATGAAAAAGAAGCCAAGTTTACCAAATGTGCTCAATGTATCAATATCTCCTCTGTACTAACTTTGTCATAAAAACTTGAAAGTATGACAACCTACAGAATACATCTATTTTCATGAATTGTGTTATCATATTTGTAATACAGTGTATTCACTAACCTGTAATCAATTCTACTCCCTTTTAGGTTGAGTACAACCTTAAGACTGTTGCTAAGGATCATCTAGAGGTGATGTCAACAGATCGCATCGAGCAGAGCGGAGTACCCCAATGCTTCGCTTGGTATCCACCCGTCACTAAGGAACAGTTCTTCATTACAGCAAACAATCAGGTACTTCAAGGTTCCTTCAACAACAAATCCACAGTAACAGTATGACACAAAAATACTTTCTGAACATAAAGATTTGGTTCATAGACACATAAGCTTATCAAACTCAACATTTTGATTTGGATTAAAATAGCTATTTGTTGAACAAGTGTCCATGAAGGATTTGTTCTTGAAAGCTGTCATATTCTTTAGATTATGATGATTATTATCAACAGTTACTAAATGGCACAACTGTGGATAATGATCATTATTATGTATACATAATGGCAGATATCAAGTCTATTTATACTGTGTTTAATAAACACTCAGGCATGCAATGTTAATATTAAGCATTGTTCTTTCAATGAGTAGATGTATATATATATATATATATTTTTTTTTTTTAAATCGCAGTTCAAATTCAAGCTTTTCAACACAACTACAAAGATGTGCAGAAGAACAGTCTTAGCCCCTACCTATGGGAGTCCTATTCAACAGTAAGTTTCATTCTTTTATTCCAATGAATAATGTGTGTTTTATTTAAGAAAATTAACAGGTTTGCACCTTATTATTGTTGTTACTTAGAGAATTTGTGGAATATTTTAGACAAATATAAAACAATTATATATAAACATGATTTCTGGGAAATCAGTCAATTTAAAAGATCTCTCTATTTTCTCTGAATGCATTTGTTCAAATTAGGTACAATCTTTGCTAGTTCCCCTTTCAGCGCGGCATACAATGAATGAATGTTTTTGATTTTTCATTCTCACAGATTTGAGATATATAGTGTATGTATGTAAAATATGACTGCTATTCAGACAGCAGTCTAACTAAGCTAAATGTTAGTTATTGTCATGAGTGGAGGAGTAAGTTCAAGGAAATTCTATACCATTATCACTACCCATTTAATCCAGCTGCCCAATACCTTTTGGACTTATAAACATGCATTTTCAGAAGATAAGTAGCATCCCCCCAAAAGAGAAAAAAAGTATTAGTACGTAACATTGCTGAACAGACTCATTAGGACGGTATGGATAATTAGTAAAGAGTTCAACGAGACATCCAAAATTATTTACATGTGTGACAGAAAAGAGACTCGGACTACAAAACAGTAACATGATTATGGGAATGATTTTGGATGTGTCATAGAATAATTTTCTGAGTATTAGTATAGTATTACTTCCTTTCCATGTATAAAGTAAAAACGATATCATTATCAACCTTTAAATGATTTCCTTTTTCCTTGTCTTACAGGATTGCAGTCCTGCCGTCTGAAGACCCTGTGAATGATCCTCGCTACATGGCCTACGTCACCAAGGACAAGGTGGGACTACATAAGATGCCACCTGATGGTAACCCACACAATGCCATGGCACTCATTGCACATCCTTCAGGGGTAAGTTTATTTATTGTGTACTTTCTTTGAAACAGTAGTTGGTCAAGAACCTTAACAGTAACATGATCTCTTTTTTAAAGCCCGTCTGCACTAGTTTGACCAGGAGGGATTGGATCACCCAGCGTGGTCACTGACAGGTGGTTATTTCATCAACTCAGCTCTCAATTAACATAAGAAAAAGAGGATCATGGGAGACTAACAGGCACCACTTAGTCTTTGTTTTCTATATAGAGGGAGCAAGTAGCTATAAGTAGTGCAGTGGGGCTTTAATGTAAACTGTTTGTCAAAGTATAGGACTAAATGGCCTTTCAACAGATGATGCATTTTTAGAATTATAAAAATACTCATCAAAGTCAGAATCTGTGTTGATTTCTTTTTTGACAATTCCCTTACAGCATAATTGAATGCAATCTGAGGGACCTAGTACTAACTTTAAAATGCCATAGCATAGAGTCCTAGAGCATTGCCATCTTGGGAGCTTCCGATGATGAGACCATGGAGCCATCACGCCTCCACCTTCCTTTCACACTAAAAGCACATCTTAGAAGATTGTTTGAGGAGGCGCGATAGCTCAGTCAGTAGAGCAGTGGTCTCGTTATCCGGTGACCCGGGTTCGAAACCAAGTCGATCCGCTAGTGCCCTTTGGTTAGGCATTAATCCTCATTACCAGGTCATTCGGAGAGGACCTTAACCCGTCGGCCGTCTGGTTGCTTGCTAACAAGCATTTATGCTTTCTTAGCAGTCAGGTAAAATAACCACCACCACACTACCTCTCCAATATGAAGCCATACCTCCTTTTCTTGTCTCCTACACAGGTCACTAACCTAGCATGCAGCTATGATGGCAAGCATGTCTTTACGGCTGGAGGTACAGACTACTCCGTTCATATGTGGGACACTCACTTCAAGTAAGAACATTATAAAACAAAACCATTAACCCACACACAACTATTTTTCTGAACTATGTACATATCAGTTTACTTTGTAATGTTTTGAGCATGTTAATGTTATGGGATTTTTATCAACCCCTTGAACAGCTACCCCCCCCCCCCCTTTTTCCTGGAAAATTGTCCTTATGTAGTTATAGGCAAGGGTAAATTATAATTGTCTCCAGCGCCTTCTAAAGTTGAATCCATACACAAATAAAAATCAGAATTGTTTTCTGAACTTGAATAGACTTCCATGCGTCATCTCAGGACAGGAAGCACAGAAACCATTGAACAAATCTTTGTTCAGGGTTATGAACAGTCACTTGACCTAGGCTTTCCAGGCAATTGTTGTTAATTAGGTAGAAGGAGAAGGTTTTTGTACATTTTATATAATTGTGAATGAAAAGCCATGCAAGCATTTTCTATTTTCAGGTAAAGGATTAATTCAAAATAATATTTAAGTCTGTCTGATTGCAATATGTCTTCAAGTTATGTTCTTCATTTATGTAATTGAGGGAATAGAGGTTTTAGGTAGCTCAGAAAAACAAGTATGGTTTGGTAATGGAGATCAATTCTCACGTACAGTGCTCTAGAAGCAGCAGTTAAACTTGGTGGTGATGATCTGATACCATTCTATGGCTTGATGGAAGGAGGCAGGGAAGGAGAGCTCTTCAAAGAGTTGGAGAATTACTTCTACTATGCACAAGTCAGGAGGTGAGCTAGGTCACATTGATGATCGTGATGATGATGATAGTGATGATGATGATGATGATGATGATGATGATGATGATGATGATGATGATGATGATGATGGTGATGATGATGATGATGATGATGATGATGATGATGATTGGTGATGATAATGATGATGGTAATGATGGTGATGGTGATGATAAGGATGGTGATAATAATGATGACAAAAGAGAAGGATAATGATGTAAAAGAAGATTGTGAAAATATCTACAAAAGTAATGATGTCTCAGAAGATTTGTATGGTATTAATCCTTTACCAGAAATAGCAATCACTAAGGAAATTGAAATTAATAAAAAAAGAAATAATCGTGAACCTGGTCATTATTTGCTTGTAAGAATTGTTTCAATATTACCTGTGAGTTTCTGTATTATACATGTACACTAAACCAACATTTAGGTAAAAATTCAGTTAATTTGTTGCTTTTTCAGTAAAACTAAATGTCACGTTTACCAGGACATGCCCAACTCCAGGTAATCGTCTGTATCTTCAGAATAAAAGCAAATTAAAACTGAATAAATAATCAAACAAATACCAATACCTTCCTTTCTTTCCTGTATCTATCTTCAGTCAAGGGGTAGACACGACGGACACGCGTCAAGTCTCCACCCTGATCCCCCTCTCTGAGATCCCCTTCGTGATGAGGGCGATGGGGCACTACCCCAGCGAGCAGGAGGTGGAGGACATGCTCAATGAGATCAAGTTCAGTGAGTACGTCGACACCGGAGAGTACGTCACGGAGATCGAGCTCGGAACCTTCATCAAATGTAAGTCAGAATATTAAATTCAATCATTCTTCCCTTTTCTTTTTTGTACATAAATTGGCATCCTTTTGCATTTTTGTATAATATGCAGGAAAGACCTGGCCCGTTGCATAAAAGTTACACCAATGGTAACTACCATGGTAACAGGGCTCAACAGCCAATCAAAATCAAGGTTTCCATGTTGGTTACCATTGATGGTAAAGTTACCATCAAGGGTAAGTTTTGTGCAACGGGGGCCCAGATCAAAATCATCAACCCACAATGTTAAATGCCAGAAGGTTTGGCATACATTACCAGTGTACCATTATTTATTGCATGCCCATACATGTACCTCCAGAATTGAGAAAGAGATATTTGTAGTTGTGATCCTCACGAAATGAAACAAGCTGCTTCTTGAATTCTAGAGGAGCGCCAGACACCATTACAGATTACCCTTGTCTTATTAAGTTATTATTGTCCAGATTACAGGTGTATGTATAATTCAGTAGTTTCTTCATACATGTTAAAGCCAGTCTGCTAAATGATATTAGGCATTGTACATTTTTTTAATTCCTCTTTATCTACTTTTTTAAAATAATAGCACTTATGCCAATTAATGAGTTGTACATTTTACCTGCCTCATGTATATGTATGGTAGATATGAACCATAGATAGACTAGCAATATTTTAATGTCTTTTGTTGTATTTTCCTGTGCAGTGTATGTGAATCACAGACCAGCGTTTGGTATCAGTGAGCAGCAACTGAACTGGGCCTTTGATATCCTTGGTTATGCTGAGGATGAGACTATGGAACCTGAGATAGAGAGAGGAGAACTCCTGGAACTACTACAAACAAAAGGTAAGAAAAAGAATGATGATAATTATCATAAATTGATGTTTTACTTATCTGGGAAGCTAACATCAATTAAAGCAGGACTGCACTACTTGTAGCTACTTGCGCCCTCTATATACCCAACAATGCCTAAGCGGTACCCGTTGATCCCCCATGGTCCACTTTTTCTTATGTTAATTGAGAGCTGATTTGAAGAGATAACCACCTGCCAGTGACCAAGCAGGGAGGTCTAATCCCTCCTGGCCAAACTAGTGTAAATCAAAGATATTGCTGTAGTGTACTTTCGATTGGCAGTTGGGGATTCTCATACCTATGCCCATGACAATTACCAGCCTATCATTACCCTCATTACTGGACACTTACCCCCCCCCCCCCCCCCCCCCCGACCAACACTTGTCTCCTCCTATCAGACATATCGCAAACATGAAGGGCAGATGGTAAACATTCAGGGGAAGAAAAAAAAACAGAATTGGGGTCCAGAAAGTTGTTGGCACAGAAGGATACTTGACATTGTGATAGTGGAGCTTATTTTACCTGACTGCTAATAAAGCATAAATGCTTGTAAGTAAGCAACCAGAGGACCAACGGCTTTAGGTCCTCTCTGAGGGACTTGGTAATGAGGATTAATGCCTTACCAAAGGGCACTAGCGCATGGCCTTGGTTTCGAACCCGGGTCACCAGATTTCGAGACCACTGCTCTACCAACTGAGCTACCGCGCCGCCTCCTCCTCCTTATTACTTAGCATCATTCTAAAAGTGTCTTCTTTTTTTCTCTTCTTTTCGCCTTGCTCGTCTTCTCCTAACCCTATCCAGGAGAACACATGACCGAGGTAGAGGTCGCAGAGTACCTGACCACCTTATTAGGGGTCAACCCAGAGGGCGGCAGCTCGGAGCTCGGAGGCTACGACCACGCTGGAGCTCAAGATATCCTGGAGGAGGCTCTACCGGAGGAGGTCACTGCCTCCATGTTTGCTGTGGAGCTCCTGGGGTTCGGTGGAGCCGCGGAGCCGTCGGAAGGGACTGTCAGCCCGACATAAAATGCTTAAAACCACACTGTTCTACTTGAAGCTACTTGCTCCCTCTATATAGGAAACAATGCCTAATCAGTTAACATTGGTCCCCCATGATCCTCTTTTTCTTATGTTAATTTAGGCCTGAGTTGATGAGAAAACCACCACCTGTCCAGTGACCTTGCAGAGTGGTCTAATCCCTCCTATAAACTAGTACAGATAAGCTTTAAATGCTTCGGACAAATGGACTTACATGTTTATTAGTGATTATCAACATTTGTCCCTCAATGGTTGCCTGAACAGAAATGGTTGAGAAAATGGTCACTATGACATGGAAACAAATTTACACTAATCATTAAGGAATATCAACGACATCCAAGGTTGCTTGAACAGATATGGAGGAAGTGACTCCTTCGACTTGAAAACCAGAAACATTAACTTGAAATGTTAAGGAGTGATGTTTTCATTGCAAGGAACCTGTTGCAAATTTCCAAAGATGTAGCATTTTGTTGTGTTCTGATTCAAATATTTGTGTTGCATCAAACTTCCACAAGTCTGGACCAATCAAAAGGAACATGAAATTGTCTGGTTTAACTGTAAAGAACAGAAGGACATTGCTATCATTGACAATGCACCAATTTCAACCCTTAATTTCTTGTTAAAAATCCTGATTATCATATTCAACAAATTGTATCTATGGACATTCACTGATGGTAGTTATTATTATTTAAACTGGGATGCACTACTCAGTTACAGTAAAAAGGAATAGCTATGCAATTCAGTGGATGCATTTGAATTTTTATTCTGCCCTCTGAATCTTGAGTATAGATTCAAATAAGTGAAGTAGTACATTAATTCTACTCACCAAGTCAGCAAAATGTTATGCTTATTAGTAATGGAAGGAAGGTTTGCATGAAATACTGTATTATAAATGAAATGTAAATAATGTTAAATATGAAAATATATGTACAAAAAAACAAAATTGTTTGATATTATCTTTCTAAACATGCACATGATGTAAGAGTCCATTTTAAATGTAGTTTACACTGGTACAATATTTATTGCATTTTATATATATCATAATATAAGAATATCAAGGCAGATGTCCACTGTGCAGTGCAGGGCATACTAAGGCATGTGCATCACCAACTACATTTTGTATATTCATTATTTGAATATTTGTGTTTTCATATCCGTCCAAACACACACGTATTCCTATCTTTTAGATAACATTTTTAAAAGATTAGTGTTTTATTTATGAATGGGTAACACACCTTGAGAAACATGTAAGATAGGCATAGAGAGATGTATACATGCACGTTTGTGAGTATGGAACATTGGTGACATGAACATAAATTTCATGTACATTTCTAATTTTGATCTGTGTGTAATTGTGGTGACTTGTATAAAACAAGAATTAAAGATTCCAAATATGAATGCATTGTCCTGCTTCGACTTTTCCTTTCTCTTGGCTTTTCTTTTGGCATTAGATATAGCATGATGATCACAAAGATTTTCCAGAAATGAACGTAAGTGCAATTTAAATACCCTACTGCACATCCCATAGAAATGGTGTTTGGACATAATACGTTTATGTAATGTTCACACATTTCGGTACGTGATTGATAGACAAGTTTTTTTTTTTTTTTTTTTTTTTCATAGTCTTTGTGATAATTTATACATGAAATATAACATATGAAGACATCACGCTCTAATGATATAGGTATCACAATAAGCTCAGCTTACCAAATCTAGAAAAATTGCCAAATGTGGGCGAACCTTCTCTCTCAGAAATTAATCATGCCGTTCCCATTTCTTTCCCCTCAAAAGTCATTCTTCAAGAGAATGTTTGATAGAAACAGAAAGGTGTTCGTTCTCATGTTTCTGAATTCATGCTTTGACCAACGATCGATCCATCAGCTCTGGGCGAAGAGAGAATAATCCGTTTCATGTATCCGATGTTATGTTCTAATTAAGACCGATGTCGCCTCTGAGGTGATCTTGTGCTAATTTTGGCCCTTTTGGGGGAAAAGGGAAGACATGCAGGGGAATATTAAAGGAAAACGGGGGAAATTGGAGATTGTTTGCCTATGTGCTGCTCCGCATGTGTACATGAGGTTATTTTCAAAAGAACATTGCGTCAGAAAAATGAAGAGCACACGCTGTTGTGTCATTTTAGTGAGCATGAGTGAGATTTTCAGAATCTGGCTTTAATTTGTTTAAATATTTTTTTTAGTAAGAAATGAATTAAACGCATGTTATTATTGCAGGCTTTCTGTTGTACCGCTATAGTGCAGAAATTTCTTAAATTGTGGTATTGATGTAAAGCTCTGTGCAGATTCTATTACAATATGATACAAAAAAGTCCACCACCTAACGGCACATTTATTTTTTGTGTGTAGAGAAAGAGAGAGAGAGAGAGAGAGAGAGGAGGGGGTAGAAATGAGAGGGACGGAAGGTAAAAGAAAGACTGGAAGATGGAGAGAGTTATAGAGAGAGAGAGAAAGGAGGGGTAGAATTGAGAGGGACGGAAGGTAAAAGAAAGACTGGAAGATGGAGAGAGTTAGAGAGAGAGAGAGAGAGAGAGAGAGGAGGGGTAGAAATGAGAGGGACGGTAGGTATAAAGAAAGACTAAAAGATGGAGAGAGTTAGAGAGAGAGAGAGAGAGAGAGAGAGAGAGAGAGAGAGAAAGAGAGAGAAAGGAGGGGTAGAAATGAGAGGGACGGAAGGTATAAAGAAAGACTGGAAGATGGAGAGAGTTATAGAGAGAGAGAGAGAGAGAAAGGAGGGGTAGAAATGAGAGGGACGAAAGGTATAAAGAAAGACTGGAAGATGGAGAGAGTTAGAGAGAGAGAGAGAGAGAGAGAGAGAGAGAGAGAGAGAGAAAGAGAGAGAAAGGAGGGGTAGAAAAGAGAGGGACGGAAGGAAAAAGAAAGACTGGAAGATGGAGAGAGTTAGAAAGAGGGAGAGAAAGAGGGAGAGAGAGAGAGAGAGAGAGAGTTGATTCTAAAGAGCCTTAACAGGTCATTGCTATCTCATACCTTTTATAGTTTGTATTTGCATAGTGTAAAGATTACATCATCTTTAATTTACTTTTGTCAATAAACATAGATATGTAAACGCTATTTTTTATGGGGAAAACGAAAAAAGAAGAAAGAAGAACATGCAGTGATTACAGCATCAAACCAATCCCTCAATATTTATTTTCCCTCCGTCGTATTTTAGATGAAGTGTCATTTATTTTGGCAGGTGATAAATGAGTTTTCTCTCTTCCAGAATTCGATGGCCCCTCAAGCCGCTCCGAGCCTCGTCCACTTCATCTGTCGTACCAGGTCCCTCCTTCATCCTTCCGTTGCTATGAAGAACTCTGATGATGAGTGCCCAGGTGGGGCCGTTGCTATGGAAAATGCAAACGTTGCGACCGCCGTGCGTGATCTTTTTATGCTCTATGATGATGATTGATAACACACCGGTATTTGCGCGTATTTGATTTATTTATATTCCCCCTCTACAAAATCTCACATTTTTCATATTCTCTCTCTAAAGAAAATGCATATTACTTTTAATTGTGATCCCTCAGATCATAAAAGGGGAATTTGATTTCGTAGGTTTTTGGACAAACTCTAGCACATACATGTAAGTTCACAGATAAATATTCATTACATTCATTAATTCATTATTTAGCGGAAGATTGAATGAGGCTGTAGTAGTGAGATTCATATGAGAAATAAGATTAAAAAAACATGTTTGATAAGCGAGTTCTATTTAATTCCTAGACAGGATGTATCATAAAAATGCATTTCCTATTTTCGGATAAGGCCTGGTGATTGAAAACTTAAGATAAGATACCACTCTTTTGCATCCATCCATTAAGGTCGCTTGTCAGAATCTGACGTATCGGAATATGTTCTTATTTCTCCTGGCAACGGCGGATGAGATTAATAGGCCTTATGCCATTGGCATCTCTTATTGAACAGCATGCAATTTCTATTTTCAAGTTTTGATATATTTTCACGCTTTCCATCTGCGCGTAGAGTTCAAAGTGTATAGATGAGGATTGAAAGAGAATTCTAAGGTTGCCAGGAGCGACGCGGATGTTGATTTATTGATGTTTACAATATTTAGACATGATCGATGATGCAGTGTATGGATGTTTTTTCACATTCTCCTGTCATTCTCCTAGAAGTAATTCGAAATGGTAGAATTGATACGTGCATCGCATCTCTTCTAAAATGATGATGGCCATATGTGATGGAGAGGTGGGTGGGAAAGTGAATAAAAAACCCTTTAATATCTTTTTATTCAACTTTGCTATCCTATCTGGTCTTGCATATATGGCGAGCCAAACTTACTTTAATAGAACAATCGTAATATTATTGCATTGATGCATGCTACAGAGACATAGTGGAGATATAATGAATAAGATTATGATCAACTTATTTTCCCAAGTACAAACAAAAAGGATCTCGTGTACGTGGTGTACCATCTCGCACATCATCAAATATGTAATACTTGAATCGAAAGAAAAAAAAGGATTGATTTTAAAGGAATGGATATGAATAAGGTATTGAAATGTCACATATATTTACAAAATTGTTTGATATTACATTTTATCAAGCATCAAAAGTGCCTTAATCTATTCGCATCATTGAATCGCTTTTAAACACTGTTCGGCACTGTGAAGAATGGAAGGGAATATGTACACAAATCACTGCTCGTTTAGGGACTTCACCGCACATAAATTCATTTTGGCGCCATTTTTCCCCCGCTCGGAAAGACTTTATGATCGCTGTCCTTCACATTGTCAAAAATCACTAGAGTTCGAAAGTAACAGATTGCAGTCAGAGGAGAGACGGTGAAGTGATTTCTTTTCTCTCTCTTAAAGACGTTTTCTGTGTACATCATGAATCAGAGATTGATGGTGACTTCGAGAGGAGTGTCGTTCGACTTCATGGCAGTAAACACACAAGATTGTGATGATTTCACTGAATGTCTCTCAACGGGCGTATGTTCAGAGATTAATGGAGTTTAATGAGTTTGTATAATGATTGTAGGTCTTGCATATGGTATTAGCAGTACGAGGGGTATAGAAGTAAAAGCTTTGTTACAGGTATAATAGAAATAAGTAGAAGAAGTAGAAGAAGAAGGAGGAGGAGGAGGGGGGGGGGAGGGAGGAGAAAGGGGAGGAGAAGAAGAGGAGTATAGAAGTAAAAGCTTTGTTACAGGTATAGTGGAAATAAGTAGAAGAAGAAGGAGGAGGAGGAGGGGGAGAAGGGAGGAGAAGAAGAGGAAGAAGAAAAAGAAGAACAACAACAACAAATAAGAAGAAGTAAAAAGAAGAAAAAGAAGAAGAGAAGGAAGAAGAAGAAGAAAAAAATGGGTAAAAAATAAAAGAAGAAGAAGAAGGAGGAGGAGGAGAAGATTTATTATTATTATTATCATTATTATTTTCATTATAATTTTTGTCATTAATATTATTAGTTGTGGTAGTAGCAGAAGAAGAAGAAGTAGAAGAAGTAGTAGTAGTAGTAGTAGAAGTAGTTGTACGTGTAGTATATATTTGTTAATCAAATGTATTAATCATTGTCAACATTTCGCTTAAAATATGTTTACCAATGAAATCAAGAAAAAAAAGGAATGCTATATATTTAGCAAAGTTCGGTGTCCTGTGCTAGTCAAACTCAGATAATGGGCTCACTTATTGCCACCACCAGACATTGATCTCATCATAGTGTGAGTTTATTAGATGCAGGGGCGATCCAGAGTTTTGTAAAAAGAGGAGAACTGGTATAAAAAAAGGTCATCTCCTCATAAGAAGGTTAGGCACATTCAGTTTCAGTTTTCAGTTTCAAGTTTTTTATTTCTGCATTTTCCATAAACAATAACAAAAATAACAATGAATACATTTTAGCAATATAATGATAAGTAATACAAGTAGTAATTCATATAAATAAATAAATATAAATAATCAATAGTACAATTAATCGTATTTGAAAAGAAAGAAAAGGGGGAGAATGCAGAAGACCGATATCGTAAGCAGAGCTTGAAATGATACCGGCCTTACAAAAGAAGGAGAGGAGACAGGAAGAAAGACACATTCTTGGTCCTGTATACGAACGGTATGCCGCTAGGGTTAACAAGAGAGTGGGTACGGGGCGGTTACCCCCCCCCCCCTCCCCTCGAAAAATCCACCAGTGGGTAATCTCGTAACATCATGAAAAAGTCACAATCTAAAACCAAAAGAACGAGGGGGGGACAATAATTGTAGGTATATGTACATTGTTAGACCCACATATTAAGTATAACATTTTTATTTTAAGGGGGAGGGAGCAAGGGGCGGTTATTCCCCCTCCCCTCTCTCCACCCTCATTCCGCTTGTGGTTAGAAGAGCTGGTAACATCGCACACCTTTGACCATGCTCATCCTCTCTTCACTCCTCTGATCCCTGTGTAAACGTTATCAATTAATTACTCGGTTGTCTGTAGAGGTGTATGTCCGGCGGGAATTCTTGGTAAGTGTTAAGCAATCAATCGCCTGCCAACATTCACAGTCACATGCACCTCTGATTAAAACATTGCGGAGGGGTGGAGGGGTCGGGGGGGGGGGGCTGATGGAAACATGTCATTGATTCATGGCGTTGAAAGTTGATGCACCCTCTGTATTTGTTCCCTCTCTTTTTTATGTACCTCCTCCTTCTTATCTCATTTCCCCTCTACCTTCTTTTCC
>JAVYIG010000564.1:210000-265000 GCA_035222895.1 Strongylocentrotus droebachiensis
CATGCCGCTGTTTAAGAGGACATATGTCAGAGTAATTTAAATGCAAACATAACTGATTGCATAGGCTGTTTTACAATGTCTATACTGGTTCTAATTATGTTTTGATTATTGGAACTACATACATGTGAAGCCCAAACGATAAGAATTGATAGGTAGTGGTAACATTAATTTGTTGATAACAAGTTGGTTAGGAATGTTAGAGAGGAATGATGGGAGGGAAGAGGAGGAGGAGGAGGGGGGGTGGGCGGGGTTGGTATCAGAAGCCCATTATGTAATATTCACACACACACACGCGCGCGCGCATACACACATATATATTTAAAAAGATACATGTACATGTATCCCTAGCATAATTATAAACTTGTTTTCAGTATTATTTTGTACTCATTTTTGAACGACTATCTTATTTTTTTCTTCCTGAAAAATAAGAGAGAAAGTATAATACTTGTACAAATAAACATTATGGAATTTTAAAACTCATATCCCAAGGGCTTGTAATTTATTGCTATTTTCAATAAACTTCAATCAATTAATGAAGACATTCAACTCGTATAAGAGCAAATGAGCTGTTATATTTAAACAGAATGTCATAAATTTGAGCTTCAAAGCAAATTCATTTCACCTTAAATCATATAGTAAACAATTTTTTTCGGGAGATTAGAAATGGGAGGCACTCCCTCTTTAATCATTTTTTGAATGAGCACATACTTTATGAAGACGATGCAAGTGGGTTAACGATGTTCCTAGATTATAAGAATACGATGAAAGGAGTACAAAATATAGATAGGGCAAGAGGATCTATGTTTGTGGATGTAGGGAAGAACTAATCAACATGATGACGGACAATGACTGATCTTTTCAATGATTGAGATAGCAACGAGAAACATGCTGCTCTGCTCTGCTCTTACAATCTTTCAAATTTACCGAAATAATGTAACCAATTATTGATAATTTAATTCAACTTACCTTTGGATATGAATAATAATTTGATATGAGTGCCATTCTGGGTTCTATTTTTTTTTCTACTTGAACCTTTTCCCGTGAATAAAAAACAAAGAATATCAAAGTATGGACTGGAAATATTTAGAGATCACAATTTCACTCTGAATAATTTTGTTTGAGACTTGAGCCTTTTCCCGCAAACGAAAAAAAAAGAACAATAAAACATGGACTGAAGATATTTAGAGAACACAATTTCATTTGAATAATTGTGTTTAAAGTCATTAAAAAGCTAGTAGCTCCCTAACATATTGTGCAAGTTTAGGAATATTAGAAAAGGTATTGTAGAGTTCTTTAAATTAGAAATTAAAGTAAATTAACATTAGGCAATCCAAAAAAAAAATTAAAAAATCATGTATCAAAGAGCAATAATGGATCCATGATTCTCCCAGATGAGGGGGGGGGGGGGGGAGGGGAGGGTGGGTCACTCGTATACATTTCGACGATATCTGACAATTATTGACAGGCAACCTACAGAGAACATCTTATATCTGACTAGCAATGACAAACAAAAGAACCCCTTTTTTAATATACATTTTAGGTCTCAAATACTTCTGACCAAGAGCACAAGGTTTGTTGGCTTTTTCGGGATTTTTTTAATGGGGAGGGGGGTGGGGTTGATATACAGGTGTAGTGTTTTTCATCATTCCCATGAACTATAAGCCTCCCTCAATTCCACAAGTGCTACAACTTATTCAAGGTCAGATATGAAGGGTTTTTTTCGTCAGGAAATCAACGTGCACATCTAGCAATGCGTGCTTATTGACCAGTATTCACAGTACTACTACTAAACAGCATTTCGGTTTCAGTGTTGTAAGCGAACAGAAAACATGACATCTAGACTGAGCAAGCTTGTCTCTCCAACCAAATCAAATTACATTCTATTTATTTGAAGCCAGCTGATCAAATTTACGCTCTTTGATCTCCAGTCAACCTGACGAAGATTTAGATGTAGGTTAAAACGTAAATCATTATGTCTCAACGTATACATGTGTACGTGCTTCATCTATGTATATTTTCCTACGTTTTCTGGCCCCCTTTTTCATAACCTTGTTAATAACCCCCTCCCCCATACCAGTTATTGTTTCTATAGAGAGAATAAGCCGGGGTCGAAATAGGAGGAAAAAATGGAAAGAGGAAGAGGAAGAGGAGTTACTGCACTCTTGATCATGCAAACAAATAAAACAAAAAAGACAGACCAAAACAGTAAAAAGAATCGTTTTCTGGTAAAAAAAGCAAAAACAAACACAAACAAAATTATTGAGGTCTGAAGCAAGTTGCCCATGTTTAACGCGGCAGTATCTATACGTGACCGTATCCTTTAAAAATCAGTTATGATATCACAAAATATATTTTCTCTCTACTTTAAGGGGCAATATCACGAAATACATTTAAATGTTTTTTTTTGTTGAAGTCTTTGATACAAACTGAAAAGAGCATATCAAGTCACAAGACATGACTGTTTTTGATGCAGGGGCTTTGGTCATTGCTCCCTTGAAGGAATGAATGTAAGCAAGAGTTTCATGCACAATGTGCTTTCTAAGATACATTCTTAAGGTCTATGTATTGCAATCACCCGACACAGCAATGGTGAACAAAACATTTTTCAGGCTTTGTTACTAATATACGAAGTGCTAACATGGATAATAAAGTTATTGTAACCTAAGTAAGTCTACATTGATCTCTCAACTGTTGTTTGTAATGCTACGTTTTAACTTCAGACGTTCCTTTTATAAGATCTCTTTCCAGTATATGAGACACTTCTCACATTAAACCCAGAGGCATATTTTCAAACACAATGGAGTGCAATATCATGCACCATTATATCGCCTATGTCAACAACAACTCACCGGTATCAAGTAAATTGATCTTTCCAAAAATATGTGCAGATAGTATGTTCTCGAGAAATCCTAAATCATTGTTCATTCATGTTTTCCGGAATTATTTTCCTCACATGAACAAGAGCTAAAGACGAATATAATGTTATATGATCTCAAGATGATATCTAGTGCAAAACACAATTAGAGAAAAGGAATGAAGAGGGAGAGGAGAGAGAGAGAGAGAGAGAGAGAGAATGAGAGAGGGTGAAATGCAGAGACAGAGAGACATAGACAGACAGACGGAGACAGAGAAAGAGATATAGACAGACAAACAGACAAACATATAGAAATATTTATGTTTGGGAATCTTGAAAGAAAAAAGAAAAAAACAAATACAACGAATTCATAGGCAAGTATTGATACAAGCAACAAGGTTTAAAAAAAACCTCGCTAGCCTGCTTTTAAAGCTTCTTAACACTCAGGTAGATACGGCATGAGACAAACTATTGTAGCAATGATGTAGAAGTTAGCTTTCAAGTCGATCATTTGACGTCACAATCACTTAAGACTGTTGCAATCTTGAGCGAACTGCTCTGCTCGCAGACGACATCAATTTGGGCGGGGAAAAAAGGATGCTCCTTGGGTGCACGGAGGCGGTGCGTGCGGATCCGCGCAGATAGTGGTGCTCGTGGTATCCTTTCAGTCAAATCTCTGTAATCGTCAGCGTAGACCTAATATAAGGTTAACTCTTGAGAGCGCTCCAAAGTATCTTTTCATAATCGGTTAAACTCTTCTGCATGTGTTGACATCTCTTTCATCTCGGCATTATTGACATTAATTAGTTGGATTACTGTATTTTTCTCTCCTGAAAATCTTAATAAAGTTCAAGCTGTAAACAATCTTCATCTGGTAAGTACAAAAGAATGTATGTGCTTCTCCTTCTTTATATTTGTTTGTTGTAGTTGTATCACATTTATTAAGCTTTCAAATCTTTCTCTTGTCGGAAATACTGGTATAATTATATCCGAAACCTTTTTATTGAATAATATTTCATTTGACTCTAATAATTTTCTTCAGCTTAATTTGCGTTGTACATGTATCTCATAACCATAAAAATACCAAAGGTCGATGACCCCAGACACATGGCTTTATATAACGTATACAATTCAAAATGAAACCCAGATACTTTTAAATTTCGTGCTTATATCATGCTTATCTCTTAAGCCAGTTAAATCTTTTAGGTTCAAAATGTTCCTTTTTCTTTTTTGTTCTGCAAATTGTTTACGACCGTTTCTTACAACATACTCATTCACAATACTTGGTCGATATTTCATGCTACGTTATTCCAATCACATCGATGTTATATTGAAGCTGTAATTGTTTGTTGTAGAAGTTGTACGAAATAATCTCAATTCTTTTTCATCAGGACATTGATAATTATGAACATGAACTTGTCATATTTCGTGGCTCTGGAATTGGTATTGAAGATTTGTCTTTAATTCCATGCACGGGGCAACCAACAACATTTTAGGAATTTGGTTGGCCTACGATTCGAAAATTCGAATGAAAATTTCCAGCGATAACTTAAACAAATATAGATTTATTAAAATGTCTTGCATTAATCTTACATGAAACACAATGAAAGGAATCATAGCATGTTGCAAAGAGACACTTACATTCTAATTAAGTTCATCATAAGAACGTTCACGATATACGAAGTGATCTTTAGATTACCCATCATTATGTGGGGAAGCATCGCGTGTAGACTCCTCTACCTATCAGAAAGTCTCTTGTTCCTCATAATTTAGATGTCGAAAGTGAATAAAAGACTGGTTCACTTTCTTTGGGAATCCGTTTTCATGATTAGTACACCACTGAATAGTGAGTGTTCAAACAATCTTTGGACAACCATTAACCATTCTCTTACCATATGGTGAGCGTTTCAAAGAAACCCGGCACCATCTTTCCAAAAATAATCTAGTGTTTATTTTGTTGTGATTGAGAGAGAGAGAGAGAGAGAGAGAGAGAGAGAGAGAGAGATAGAGAGAGAGATAGAGAGATAGGAAAAGAAGATGGAGGGAGATTATGACAAAAGTGAGAGGATAAGAATGATGATGAGGATGTATCAGGAAATCTAGAGGACTGAAACGTTCCATCACTCATCTAGAGATAACTACCACTCATCTTCTCTTCCTCCACCAACATCACATCATCTTCCTCCTTCATCCAGCCAGACACCAGCTCCAAACAACCTTCTCCATGCAACATCCATACATTCCCCCATCTTCATCTCATTCTGTCGTGTTCTATCCCCTCTTCTCATAGACCGTCATCGCCTGTTTGGGAGGAAAATATTGCCGCCATTTGCCGAGGAGGACTTTTTGAAGAAAGCAAGAGGAATTGCATGACGACAGGCCCAGGGATATTTGTTTTGGATGCCTCCTCCTCCTCCTCCTCGTTTCTCTCATTCGCTAGATCGCGGTAGAGTTTGTGGATCGACTTCGAGTTTGAAGGACATTGCTTTTGGAAAGAAGAAAGTGGTGGTGTTGATGGCGTATTAGGATTTGTGCATGGAGAAAAACTTGGATTTCGTCTGAATTTCTTCAATTTCCATATAAGGTAAGATTGCTATTTATTCCTACAATAATGTTGCTTTATTGTACTTTTATCACTTCAACAAAAACAAAAACAAAAACATGAAAAATGAAACCTACTTATTAACTCTCTTTTCCATTACATTTGTTGGTTGTATCCATATTAGGTGTCACCTGTTATTAAAACGTGTTTCATAGACACTATGAACATGACTGACAATGAGAGCGGACAAAATATACAGTTCCTCAGGTAGACAAAGGAACATCCCTTCACTGCTATTATGTAAAAATGTGTAGAACAGGTGTCACATGCATATTCACCTTTTTACATAATAGCTGTGAAGGGATGTTCCTTTGTCTACCTGAGGAACTGTATATTTTGTCCGCTCTCATTGTCAGTCATGTTCATAGTGAGAGTAGGTGGCATTATCCATAAATTAACATCCTTGTTCCCACGTTTCATTTTAATTGATGAATCTGATTTCTACGTATATAAGCATCCACTATGCTGGTTTAACAGATTGTCTAATTAGCGTAATTGACCATTCTAAATGATCAATTCCAAATGCTTTATTACAATCATGTTACATTCCAAAACAGGTGCATGTCAAGGCAATACACACACGCAG
Organism: Strongylocentrotus droebachiensis; assembly: GCA_035222895.1. NCBI lineage: Eukaryota > Metazoa > Echinodermata > Echinoidea > Camarodonta > Strongylocentrotidae > Strongylocentrotus > Strongylocentrotus droebachiensis. The sequence continues at coordinate 216,043 of JAVYIG010000564.1, forward strand.
GTGTGCCATACAAACCGGACGTAGACGGCAATAGACCCGTTTACTAATCCCATAGATACGTTTTGAACAAAAGTTTTTCATAATCGGGGCAGTGCCAGGAGCGTCACAACTTGACGGACATGTGCGCTATATAAGAAGCCACCATTATTATTATTATTATCGCCTGACATTAAAAAAACTAATCTATGTAAAAGTAAATTCCATCCACAGAGATGCCATTATGCATAGGAGACTTCGGTGGTAAGCGCTTTATAAGTAACGTTTTTATTATTATTATAGGATGTGAGTCAAATAGTTGGTGAGAAACGTGCACATATTGAAAAAACATCAGTAAACATGTATTTTGTGAATATACATGTTTTTGATGGTCTCCGCCTTTCATTGCGAAATGAATATCTAGTCATCATAGACGCCTGGGAATCACAGTGTGAATACTAATACAACTATTTATTATCCGTTATTGATAAAGTACAATTCCAATGAAATCATTATGTTGTGTACTGGGCGCTGCTGGTTTGTTTTTACTTGGGCATGTCCAGATTATTTGGTATTGATGTGTCGCTTACGTTACCAAGTACAATGGAACAATGATGAATAATTAAAAATCGAATGTACCATTATCCTGGATATTAATATGATCTTAGGTGTGGTAGGGCTTTCATCTTTATACAGTCATCAGGTATACTATAAATATTTGATTTAGTCGGGAACCTTTAGGACAAAATAACTTCGAGTTCCCCTCTCATATTCATATCCGATGGCAGAGAGGCAGATTTAGGAGTGCCCCCATCAAAACTCTTCCCTCCTCCTCAGAAAAATCCCTCCCCCGTATCGAACGTGTCTCAGGGGCTAGTGAAACATTTGAAAGTCATCTTCAGGGGGACTAAGGGGGCAATGTGTCAGGAAATGAATGGCTCCACCGCTTACTGTGACAACCCGAGTTACGGAGCGTCATTTCAAGAGTAGGGCTTGTATTTTGATAATTATTTTGTACAATTTAAAACATCCGATTGTCTAGCTTATGAAATGATGAGTTAATAATTATTTTACTTTCCCCAATTATTGTTACTAAGTCAGATTAACCTCTGGCAAGTTTTTCATCTTGTAACGGTGAGTTTTTTTTTGTCTACAAACTGCCTTTACACATATACCTTAACACATTACAAATGTTTTTAAAAACTGTAAAGATTCATTGCATTATTTGTTCGCAGTACGACCTTTAGTGACATTGAACATGTAGAAACAGAAAGCTGTCCTTAAGCAGCTCTGTTAAAAGATCTGTTTTGATAATCAAAATTATGAATCATCTGCAAGATCACTGCCACTGGTAGTAAACAAAAACCTTCTCAAAACTCTTTTCATGATATCATATATGCATTCATATCTTGAGTTCCATTCAAAAGTTTAAAACCTCAAGTATAATGTTCAAGAGTACTTGCCTGGAGCTGGAATATTTGCAAACAAATCAAATAAAATTTGATCGGAGGTCGATGCGACTGCTCGAGCCAAATTTGTTAATTCTTGTATATCGCGCTTTTTAACAAGACTCAAGAAAGCTTCCCAACTTCGAATAGCAAAAAAATAAATTGTATATGTGTACCTTTTTTTCTTTATTTCATATTTTCAGTTTTGGAATCTCATTTTATTTGCAGTCTTTGGGTAAAACAAGAGACCGCTGACGAGGAAAATATGATAATTATAACAAATATAATGGCCCTGTAGCATTGATCTAGATGAGATTTGATATATATGAATCCAAACGAGGTTGTAAGATGAGGTAGGGCTATTATAATTTCACATAATGTTCCAAGTGTATATATACAGATTCCCTCAGTCTTTGTAGACTCTATTTTTGTAGGATATTTGAAGGAAAATTCCAAGTCATGGCAGTTACTCGGACAGCTGTGTAATATATTAAACGATATTGTAAGTAGCTATCATGAAATAAGTCCATACCAAATACAGAAATGTTTAAAAGTGAATTTTAGGATATGTCTCATGAGATAGAACATTGCCGACGATTCATACCAACGTATAGACTCTTTACTTGTGCTGCTGTATGTACATGTATGCATCGTGAAAATACTTGAGTTTGTGAGCATTGCAAGTGAGGGACATGCAATTGAATGACATACCTGAAAAGGTGAAGTTAAACATTTTTAAAGGTGAAGTTAATCAATTTCATGTACATTTTAGACACTGGAGATAGAAATTCAGTTATGATTGAGCTAAAATGTTTCTCAGTTAGGTGTAGTAGATATACTCTTTAGGGGTATGTATATTCGTGCTTCGTGTCATTTAACAGTACTAATGTGCTTTGGAGCAGAAAGTGAAATTATTATTGTGAATAATATCTTATTTTGGGAAACATTCGATCTCAGAATATACAGCACAACTTAATTATTCTTGTTTTCCATAAACAGGAACTGACATTATTCGATTTAAAAATATATGACATTTGCAAAGGGTTATATAATCGACCTGAATATTTCGGATTCTGTTTAATCCCCAAATAAGTAACAAAAAAAAGGCATAAAGTGTGTTTTATTCCCGGAGTCAGTAGTTAGCAAACCCCGTACTTCCTTCTTATCTCCATGATTCCACACGGTTTGATTCATGAATGATATCACCATGGTAACGTGTCAATGATAAGGTCACTCTCTAATACATCGATATGTTGGTACATGGATGACAGTCACATCGATCATTAATGAGCTTAAAACAAGACAGGATGATGACCAGTCAATAATCGTAGGATGCGACCGACATTGTTTGTCAAACAGTTTTTGAGCACCAAGTAACGCTTTGCTGGAATGCTCCCCAGGGAGTGGAGATTGTGCACACAGTGTGTGCGGGCAAGCACTGAATCCAATGACCGGGGTAATAATATATCTGTAAAGGCGCTTAGAGACGTCCGAGATGTATCAAGCGCTATATAAAAGCTAAATATTATTATTATTATTATCTTGGAATTTAGAAAACAAAATATTTCTGAGCTTTATTGTGGGGCGAGGAGAGGAGTGTCAAATATGACATACATGAGTGTTATATAAGAACCCACTATTCTTATTCTTATCATTATTATCATAACTCATTCGTCGTTTCTCCAGTTGTTTTCTCATTTATGCTTTTCACTGGTTCCAGTTTACCAATCTCTTCTTGTCTTTGTCAAGATAAACTCGTATGAAGTTTTCAAAATGATGTAAAATATTGCAATGTATTGCCTATTTTTATCCGTAAATCAATCATATCATTTGATTACATACCGTTTATCGTGTGTATTTCCTTTTGTCCAATTTCGATTTGTCCCGCATCCAGCTCGCCCAATCAAAATTCGTCTATACCCATTGTTTCTAGTGTCCGTCTAACTGTTCTATAGCACTTAATATTTTGCCTATTATCTACATGGTCTAATGATTGGATCATTCAAATTTCTTGAAGTCTAATCGTTATTAGGTCTGGTGACCCACTGGGCTGTTTCCTCATACAGAATATTGAGTCTCATATTCAAGTGCCATGTCAAATCTGTCCGTACCCCCTTGCCGGCATTTTTGGTAAATTGGCGAACTTGAGAATGAGACACAATGGCTCTTAGACTAAATAAATAATTGTCTAATGGGGCATTGTATATTGATAACGTGAAATATGGACAAAATTATGATTCGACCTCATGGTGGAAATAGACATCAACTGTTATGAGACATAATGTGGTTACACGTAGACAAACTGGAGATTGGACAACGTAGGATTGGACCAACAACGCTCCAACTTTTCTTTATTCCCGATCCTGAGTTGCATTCAGCACATGATATTTACAGATTCATATACATTAAATTCATACCGAAAACCTTCCGATGAGTCAAAGGAGAAGTCATAACAGCGGCGAGTATATAAAACACGCTCCACTATTCCGCACAAAAGGGCGTACGCGAGCCCCCATCCATACCCCCCGCATCGCCCCAGGACATGATCGTGTATTAGAGATTTGTCCACAGAATGGAATGAATTCCCATGATGCTTCAGTGTAGGGAATCGTGAATAGTGACAATGATATTTGCGCTGGAATATGAATATTGACTTACCGAAAGTTTAAAGGACAGCTCTGTAACCTGTACGTGGGTGGCTTTGCGCAATCATTTATGTTTCTTGAGCACGTCAAGACAACCAAAGCTTCATATTATTGGACTTACAAGTCATGTAGGCTACAGAGTCATGATCTTGCCCTTTGTGAATATAATTAAACGTTTGTTTTGCTTCAGTGGTGTTTGATTTATATGTGGTATATCTTAATCACCCCGGTCTTTTGAATTCCTGTTCAAGTGCTTTAGAAAATTGTTCTTATAGAGCTTCTCGACCATATTGTAAGCCCATTTATAATATTTTGTTATAACGTTTACCAAAAAGCATAATTTTTTAGAAGCCCTAGAACTTGTTGACCCAAACTGACAATAGAATAATGACAGGAGATATTCAGCGTTGTACGGAAATTCAGTATGTAGCACATATAGATTGTGATTGGATATGTTAAACAATTATCAAAAGGGAGAAAGAGAGAAAAGCATAGAAACGACTTTGTACATCTCAATCGATTGAAATACCTTTAAGTGGCGCCATTTCCTTTCGTAGCATACGCTAACATCGAATTCATTAGCACGTGATTGGCCTGATTGACCAATGAGCAGTCATCATGAGATGAACGAATGCCCGGAAGCGGTGACAGATACGCCAAGTGATACTCGAGTCCTCCATGAGAAGTGCTTTGACCGTTTCATGGCTTGTATTACCGGTCACAGCTGCACACAGATATACTGCTTTTACCTTTTAACAATCCGCTCTCGGTCACACAAACGGCGTCGTAAATTTAAGCTCAAATGTCCTATTAATTCGCCCAGCTTCAAAGAAAGACAAGTTGATTGAAAACCGCCCTACACAGCTTTGCTTGTTACAACCTTCACGACTCCTGTGTCACTCTCAGTGATCAGGCGACCACTGATACTGATTTCTGACATCTTGACCATATCGAAAAGGGAATATTAAGACTCCTTGACCAGTTTTTCAATTGTTGGGTCACCACAGACATATCTGTGTCACAAGGAGTTAAACACTTCATCATAACGATCAAGATTATTTTTATGTCACAATTTTACCAAAGATGACTATAATGTTTGGTATGAAAATGATTTGGTTTCTGTCATTCGAAGTAACTATAACCCGTCTTCTTTATATTTCAATAACTTCAATACCCTCCATCATAACAATAGCATCCCCCTCTTCTCCCCCAAAGAAAAGAATAATACAAACAATTCTTACAAATCGATAAATATGAATGTTCTTGTGATATCTCAAATCGATTTTAACTTCCTCTTTCAAATAAAATCATAAATTTGGGGATGAAAATAATATATTTTTCAGAAATGCTTTTTTTTTTATTCATCCAACAAAATTATTTTCTGCCGGTGCAAAAGGAAAAAAAATGAACAAATACGCAAGTCCGTCATGTTCTTCGGAAATGAATGTAATCATGCGATCTTAAATCAGGCGCAGTCATAGAGTTAAGTGGAAATGGTTTCAGCCAGGATAGAAGATGATCAACGGTGATGGAAATATAAATATACAAAACCGACATTAATTTTGAGCTCGCCCTAGACACAATACAAAGATATAGCCGTCTATGGGGACAATTTCGAGAAAAGTGTGATGTGAAACGAGAGTAGTGTTTGAACAGGCGATGTACCACGGAATGTAAACTTGTTTGAGGAAATAGTCTCCTTCAAAAGCCTGATGGAATTCAGATTCAAGCGATCGCAATGGAAGTTTTATCATGATGGTTGTTATATTTTCTACAAGTTGACACTCGACAAATGAAATTACAGGTTTGAAAATTAAATAACATTTTAATACGGTAATTGTTCTATTTCTATAGCTTCGACTTAATTATATGATAACTCATTAGTATGTAAACCCCCAAAATGTGTTTTAAAAGCTGACTTGGGCTAGTTATTATTGCTCTGCATATTTTAATAAATCAATCTTCCACTTGCTGTGGTTCAATTTACACATTCATATTCTTTTACTTATGGTTTGACTGCATTGTGCTTAATTTCAACGTACTTTTATTATTTTTGTGATAATCAACATGGTACATACAACAAGAGTTCCTTTAATACAAACATTGGCATTGAATTATATGAGAAGCAGACTGAAAGTCATTATAGCAGTACATAAATTCCATCTTTTGTCAAACTTTATTGATTATGAATTACTAGATGGTTAAATAACTTCGACCAGGTTCTTTCCAGACTGTTGTCACAAACATACAAACATTCAAAGAGTATAGAAAGTTTGAACATCTAGTAAACTCTCCAAAATCATATTTGAAGATATGATAAGATATTGATAATTCGTTAAATATAATCGTATTTGTAGGATTAAAGATTTAGGTGACTGCATTGCTCTCCCTCGCATAGCAACTACAAAATACATTTGTTCATGAAAGATCTTATGATGTATTGTTCTCGTGCTTTACTCCCATATAAATGAACAAACCATTAAAAACGTACGATTGATTTACATGGTTATCGAAACTTGTTGGTTGATAAGGAACGACTCTGGCGTGTTTCAAATCGTAAGCCCTTCATAATCAATAAAGTTTGACAAAAGATGGAATTTATGTACTGCTATAATGACTTTCAGTCTGCTTTTCATATAATTCAATGCCAATGTTTGTATTAAAGGAACTCTTGTTGTATGTACCATGTTGATTATCACAAAGATAATAAAAGTACGTTGAAATTAAGCACAATGCAGCCAAACCACAAGTAAAGGAATATGAATGTGTTAATTGAACCACAGCAAGTGGAAGATTGGTTTACTTGTGGTTTGACTGCATTGTACCATGTTGATTATCACAAAGATAATACAAGTACGTTGAAATTAAGCACAATGCAGCCAAACCACAGGTAAAGGAATATGAATGTGTTAATTGAACCACAGCAAGTGGAAGATTGGTTTACTTGTGGTTTGTGGCTGTGGCTTTATATACCGATTGCTTTAAAGTTATTTGATATTATTTTGATCTACAGGTGTTTGTCATAAATCATTAAAATCATGATAGGAAAACATTAAAATTGTGTTTCTACAAGTCACTGTCTAGAAAGCCTACGTAACGGTAAGAAACTGGAAACGAAGACTAGCCACATGCAGTACTGGACGGATTAAAACCGGACGGTAGAGCGCTGTAACTTTTTCTGGGCGGAAATTAATTCAGGTTTCGCGATCGCCAACATAAGCAATTGACGTTTAGCCTGGGACAGCTCTAGGCAAATACGAAAAAAAGAACCCCCTATGTCATGATAAAGGAAGAATAAAGTATCCATACCAGGTTTCTTGGGGATTATTGAAGGTACATGGGATCAGATGAGGTAGGGATACATGGGGGGGGGGATTAGAAAGAAAGTACATTCAACGAGAGGTCATTCTAACTGCCCATGACATGATATTATTGTCCTAGATGATGGCTTCTACCACATGGGCAAACACCTTTACCTCAGTTGTAATGCCCATTGGATGTCAAACAAATCAATCCATCAGATATCTGTCATATAAGCCGACGAATGTAATTTTTTTTTAAAGATCTAAATGGATGGAAGGACGTTATATTGTAAAGTATAATCAGTGATTTAGATGTTATAACGTAAGTAATATACCACCTGACCGAACAAGTAAGGGTGAACTTTGGTTTCCTTCATTTTGCAAATTTTGTCAGATTTTTCACGAGTGGTAGATTTTACGGTAATGGGTTTTTGAGAAATTGTGTGTAGTACAATATCTCAAACAAGAATTCCAATTGACTCTTTCAGACATATGAAATATTGCAGATGAAACATGGTGGCGAGGAAATATCAATTCGAGTCTCACCTCTATAGAGACAATTATTTGAGGAGATATTTCATGGAATGTCCATCAACCTCTCAACCTCTCAATAATACCCAAGTCTAGAAACATTCTGCTCATGGCAATGTCCTGTAAATCTTTCATTTCATGTTTTATCATGATGCTATCATGTCTTCATGGAAAAGTACAAATTATGAAAATCATTTAATTCTTCTGCACTTTTATGCCAAAGTGCCCTGATGGTCACATACGACATAATATTGCTCATTCTGGATGCAGAATTTCCTTTCAAAGCGACCAAAAGCGACTTTACGGTCAAAGTTATGGAGTCCACTGGTTCAATATAACGACTCAATAATTGAAAGTTGATGAACACGGTTTGGTATTTATTGTGACGTCATCATATCTGCGATGATGTCATTGTGGCATTCCTGCCCTGGACAAAAGGTCAACGGACAAACTATAATGTACGTTGTAGTCAATCAGGAATTGCCTTTATTTGACCATTTTCGTTCCTGTCCTTTCCTCTATTAAAACTGTAAACAAGGTAAATGGTATTTTATATTCCTGGTAAATAATATACTTATGGGTAAAGATTTTTACTCTTTCCTCACGGTTTTTATTTACACATTATTTACATTTCATTGTAGTTTTCTCCATTAATTTCCTCCATAACTGTATTTTACTTTTATTAGATGCAATTTATTCTTCATGGCCATATGCATTCTTGCAAACATCCTCTTTTTGCCAACTTTTAACCTTTTTGTTTTTACCATAATTGAATGTGTTAACCCTCTTTTACTTGTCTTAACATCAGAGGAGTCACTTTGGCTCGGACTTTATGTATGCATGGGCGGCTCAATCCTTATCTTAAAATTTCATTTGTTTCAGTTAGTTCCCATTTTGAGTAGCCACGCTGTTTTTGATGTCCGGTGCTCTTTAAAGGTCACGATGCCGTTAAAATGCTATTCTGGATAAAACCTTTTAAAAGACCTTTCACGAGGAATAGGATACGGATACATTATTACGTCACAGATAGACGGATAGCAGGCATTTTAGTTTTATTTCATTTTAGGGTTAGGCCTATTCGGAAGGGACAAAAGTCGCCTTGTTTACTACGACGATGGTGATACCGTTTGTTGAAAGCAAGAAGGGCGATAAACTGAGTAAAAGCAAGAAGGGCGATAAACGGAGTAAAAGCAAGAATGGCGATAAACGGAGTAAAAGCAAGAAGTGCGATAAACGGAGTAAAAGCAAAAAAGGTAATGCCTTTCTAGCTCACCGCAGAAAATGAACTCTTGTTTATAATTTCGCGCTCTTTTGTTAAACTGTGTTCATATCTTCACGTGATTTAGAGTGTTCAGAAAATTCAAGAAATCAGGTATTTCACGTTTCGAAGTTTTGAGAGAATTTTTTTTCTTTCTGAAGAGAAGGTTGAGTATAGGTCAGACTAGGTCTACTGCGTGAGGTGGAAAACAAAAGTTTTTGTGCTTTCTCATTTTGGTACATTCCCATGTTGCAATAGAGCAATGTGGCAGTGACACATGAACAGAACTGCTCTTTAATGAATGGATGTGACTGTAGTCATATTTCAGATGCGATTATGCTATCTTAATTCCCATTTCATAAACTATTAATAAAGTTATTAGTAGAAAAGACGAAATGTTCTTTGTTCAGAAATATTGGATAGCATCAGACGGATTAAAGGCCTATAACGACTTTATACCCAATTATGTTAAGGGAAACGAAAATGCCTTTTATGCATTGATATAAGTGGCGAATGTATAGCCTATGCAGTGGTACTAATATAGTATCCAAATATCAACAAGAGTGACCTAATTTATTTCCGAAAAGCCGAAAGGCCTATCTTACCCGTGACGTAATCTATGACATCACGTGTGTAACTATTTATATGCACGGTCATGTTTTGAGAGGTAAAGAGGTCAAAACGAGTCAAGTACGTAAACAAGAGGTTCTGTGGTCGTTTTTATGTTCCTTTCCATTCATTTAGTGTATACAAGTCATGTAGCCTGAGCTAGGTATAACAGTAGAAGAAAAACAACGTCGTTATTTGCACGTGGGACTACATTTGTTTTTATGGGACTACTTGCTAGTGAAAAGAGAAATTATTGTGATAACGTGATCAAGAATGTTCAGCTATCTAATGATGACTCAAAAAATAATAGGTTGAGTGATTGCTCTTTTGTTTTTTCCATGTCTTCTGGCTTCATATGTCATAATTGATTTCTTAATCGCATTATATTTTACAAAGATATGTCTCAACTCAGACACTGACTTCAAGTTCCCAATGTCACAAAAGTTTGCCTAGACCTATACATGTACATGTAACTTGTGCGATTTCACCACAGACATTATTTCTTTCAAATAATTACCTCTTAGACATTCGTGCCTCAAGCCTTTTTTGCTGTAATTCGCTCATTACGTTATATTGCCTGTGATTGTTAATTTTGTGCTTTGAAATCTTGAAACACCTTTGTAAACCAAGTACATGTTAACTACCTCAAAAGAACCCGATTAAAACTACCTCTCATGTTGTAGCGGCCTCCTTTGTACACCCCTTATCTGCTAGAGGGTTATGAACCGATTTATCACCATCTTAATGCGTTCCGTGTTTATTCCCCCTCAAGTTCTTTCCCTGTTTTTGTCTCTTGTTCCATTAATTCTATCCCTGTTTCGTTTTCTTTGATTTAAAGGTTCTGTACTCCTTTTACGAAAACAAAAAAATCATACAGTGAAATTGGTATACATCAGCGACATACCCGGTCTATTAAGAGCAACGTTAACTAATTGCTAAAAATGGTGTGAGCTCATAACATCCTTCTGACGTCATCAGGAATAATTCAGTTTAAAATATAGTGCTCCATGCACACGCGTCATGTATTGGCGTAGGACTGCGTCAGCGTCTGGCACCATCTTTGACGCACTATTTGCGAGTGAGCTCGTACTAAAGTTAATGTAAAATAGTGCCAACATCGCGTTCTCTAATTACCTTCGGAGGCTTGATCAGTGTAGGCCATAACGTAATGGAAATAACACTTACATGTGGTTAGTAATACACGTTGCAAGCGAGACGTCATTTGATGGCGTTATTAATTGCGTTAAACATGCCTATGAAGGTATGCACCGGTAATTTTATTAGCGCAATGATGGCATCGTTCTTTCAACATTGACTTTTGTTTACGACGCCATTCTCACGTAGTCATTGACGCAGTCCTCCGTCAATATAATGTGTATCGTGTGCAAAAGGCATAACAGACATGGCGTTTGAGGTTATTGCGTCGAAAGCAAATGTCCAATCGCTGTACTCTGAGGTCAGTTTTTAAGTAGTTTTTTGTGTACTTCTTTATATCTTAGTATTATATTGTATATCCTAATCCTGGAAAAGGTTCGCATCCCCTTTAATGTAAGAGAGAGGGGATGGACGGACTATCTATCGAGAAACTGTAACAATACCTCTATAGAGAAACGCAAGCTAATACGAGCACCCCTAGTTGAACTACAAAGTCAGTAATGGCGATGAGTAAGAAGTTATCGTGAAAGAATCAGAAACAATATCTTCGTTAACTCTCTAATCTTAGACAGCCTGAACTTGATGTTGACTATCTATCGTCGTAAGGAGAGCCCAGCTCTTGAAACGCTTCCTTCAGATTGGATGGTCAGATAAACGAACAAAATGGCCGATTTTCTGATGGTCAAAGACCGCTAAGGTGATGAACTTTAACGCAATTAGTCAGTTGTATTGGTCAACTTCTTCTTTCTTCTCTTAAATTGGATATAGATTTGCACGATTTGAGGGAAATTATAATTGCTTTTATGGCTGACCAACTTTTGGAATTTTTTCAAAAATCATTTATCAATAACGATCGTGCTCTCTCTCCCTCTATCTCTCTCTCTCTCTCTCTCTCTCCCCCCCCCCCCCCCCCTCTCTCTCTCTCTCTCTCTCTCTCTCTCTCTCTCTCTCTCTCTCTGTCTCTCTCTCTCTCTCACTCTCTCTCTCACTCTCTCTCTCTCTGGCGGTCTAGCTTTCTGACTCGTGATATCAAACGGTATCTTTCCATTTAATTCTTCTAAATCCATATGTCTTTCGGCGACGTTAATTATGGTTATCTTCTCATTCTTACGTTGCCTATTCGTTGTCGCTCTGATCTTTCTGTAAAAAAGGGATATTAGGCCTTGGATTTCAAAGAAAACAGTTCCTTGTAATTTGTATTTAATTCAGGCTGGGAAGTAATCGATTTCTTGTCAAGTTGCCGCTTTATTTTCAATTCACGTAAGTGACATTTTGCTAGTATTCTGTAAGTCTGTACTAGCGCTTCTTGGAATTAGTCACAATCATGTGTTCACATTTTGCGATATTAACCGGTCAAGTGGCACGCTCATATTCTTAATTGAACATTCCAAATGCTAAAAGTCCAATGTATCTCGCTCAGGAGTATATTTTGAAACAAATTGATGGCAGCGGCTAAATTTTATTGTCAAATGCTGAAATGATACTTTTTTGTGTTGTGTGTTTGGGTAACATAATGATGCAATTTATATTTCATTGTATACTGCATCAGTAGCCATGGTATAACTATGTAGATGGTACTTTTAATGATCTTTATACATTTGCTGAAAACATTTGTAATTCTTCGTCGGAACATCTTATATTTTTATCATTTTAGGGTGTATTAATGGGAACGAGTGCAGCAGATCCACATGATCTCCATGTACATCTATCGAACTATTCTTTAAAATGCTGATATCAGCACAACTGTCTAAATCAATTGTTTGTATCTCTTTCCTTTTAAGCAAGAGTAAAATGTAATTCTTGTAGACAACAAAGAGCATGCTTTAGCATCTGTAACTCTGAACTTGATATTTGAGTCACCTCACCCCAGTATAGGTGACCGTTTCGATAATGGTGCTTTCCTTACGACATCGTCTTGTTTCCTTGGCAACGGGCAATCGATTACGTAATTGATACAAACAAGTGCCCAGCCAGCCATCGAGGCGTTAGGATATAACTTTACGGGTCAAATGTTATTAGACACAAGCATGGAGGAGTTAGACAGGGGGATCAGTTTCAGAGACAATGTAGCATCCTGCTCTTCATCACAGAAAAATATTTTTGTGAAGAATATTCTTATTTTGATGACCTTAAAGGTAAAGACCAGTAATGGTCATGCGATTGCATTGTGAAAGAAACGTTGTGGAATCGATCAGAAAAGGTTGATCATCTAGCATCTAGCATCTGCAAGGTTCTGGAATCATCAAAATGATAAGAAATTTGGCCCATTCTTCGTAAAGTTACAAGCACTATACACAGAAAGATGTATATGGGACTACCCTATATCTCTCACACGACCATGAGAGAAACAAATTTTATCAAATATATGAATTAGTAGGCGGTTTTCCGGCAAATTTTTTATCATCATGTATTAGTCAAAACATATTCTTTCACATGATTGGTAATGAGAGCTTCCATTTCATTTTTTGAAATTGGGGCGTTACCAATACTGGTCTTTACCTTTAAAGTACTTCTGGACATTTCTAAATGAAATCAATATTGTGATTTTAGAAGTGTGCGAAATGTCATCAAATCAAGAGGCCCTTTGAACCACCCTCATCTTTCATGGGGTGAGGAGGGTCGTTACTTTTAATGCTTATCATTTGCTCTCTCTCTCCCTCTCTCTCTCTCTCACTTTCATGTTATGTCCCTCTTTCTTCTCATTCTCTATCTAAATATGATATAGACATAACTTAGGGGACAATTAAATGCATAACAAATTTGGCGATTCAATTTTTTTTAATTTTTAGTTCACAAAGTTGCGATACTAACGATTCAATTGCGTTCCATCAGTTTGTATTAACAAATGAAAGATACAACAGTTTCGTAAAATTATACATGTTTTAGGACAATGTGATGTATGCTGCTAAGGAAAAAAAATACTGAAATTGTCAATTTTGATTATAGTCACTCAGTAACTATACGCACGATTATGCTGGGTTAACCGAGTTCATCTACCGGCTCCTAAAAATCAGGGAATCAGGGAAATCTAAAATGCAGATGTACGATCCCGCGGTTAACGAAACGCCCTTTAAGAGATTGTTATCCTTTCTCGGTATCCGCAGGGCTTTCATTCATCACTGAATTCTACATGCCTGCTTTCATAAACACGGGATATCTGTCACCATCATCATGGCTACCATTAATGGGGATAGATCGATTGTTATCTCATTAATTCCGATGAAGAGGAAGATGAACTTCACTGTCTGCAAGACGTTTTTCTCTACCCTGGCTATGTCCCAAATGAAAAACAAAACATCTCAATTTATAAGGCTAGGGTTTAAGGAACAGATGTTTGTTTAAGTTCGGATTATTATAATGTGGAAAAAATATATAGTAGATCATTGAGACTGTTGTGGAGCTAGAAAGATATCGTCCATCACGTATCACGAATACCACGTATAATGTATTCTCCCATATACAAATTATTTTTAAATGAGAAATACAATTCCTATTATCGAATGTAATATACACATTTCAGACATTTTTGTTTCTATTGCAAACAAATTTACTATAGGGGAGAGAGTGAATTAATTTCACTCATATTAGACTTTCTCTATATCTCCTCTTTGGTCTTTTTTCATAGAACACCCATCACCTTTCGCTATAGTGCACCGTCATATAGTTCCCTTATCATATCACCCTCTCTGTATCTCTAATGTTTCTGGTGATCGCTTCTCGGTGATTGATTATTCTCTATCCGTCATTCCGTCTTGTTGTGAATACTGTTACCATGATTTGACCTACCTCTTCATATTAAATGCTTTTTTTTCTACCTCTTCATATTAAATGCTTTCTAAAGTTGCTCCTCTCATTCCCATTGTATTTTGTTTAGCTTTCACGCCCTCTACCGCCCCCCCCCCCTCCCCCGGTCAACATTCGATTTCGGGACTTCCGATTAAAAAGAATTCTTACTCTTATTTAAAAAAAATTAAAAAAAATGAAACATTGTTTCATTCGATCTATCAATATGATTTAGGAAGTAGAAACAGAAATGTGATATTTTGAGGAAGTTGTAAATCTATAGTTCACGGGTAATTTTCAACCGTTTAAAATACCAAATTCCTTATTATGGAATTTTAAAAATTGTTTTATTCAAGTGCCATATCTAAGACATATTAATAAGTATATGAACCATATACTTTTCGTTCATTTTATGCAAGTTTTTTTTAGTTCAAGTAATCTATGCCATGGTCAAAGCCTGAGAGGCCTGAAAGACGAGGTAGGGGAGTAGATTTGTCAAAATGCTGACCTGCATGCGGATAAAAAAAGACCGACGAAAATAATCAAGAGCGAGCAAGCATGATACTCGAATCTTAATTTAAGGGTTAAAACAAAAAGTTTTAAGCCTTAGGCAAATCAAATGAGTTTGGGTGGAATAAAAAGCAATTATGTTATGCTAGAGTTCCCAATTTCCGAACTTAGATTCGTATGTAATAAATACCAAGATCTAATGAGGCTGAAATAACGAATGTCCATTTTGGAGGTTGACTTTGCCCAGGTTCCGAAATTATGAGAGGTCGCTTTTACCTGCAAGGTATTGTTTTGCTTGATTTCTTGGAAAAAGTGGAATAACATTCTCATAAAGGCAAGAGATGAGGTTTGTTTGAGAAATGATGATGTCCCGGAGGAGGGATTACTTTACAGAATTTTGTAGAGCATTGTGCCGAGAAGGTCAACTTTGGAGATGGAATCAAAACTAACTTTCACCTGCTGTCTCAGAAGGATATAGATGTCGCCTTCGGTGGGGTATTACATAGAACAACATGAACTCCCCCGCTTCATAATCAAGAGTCGACTCAGGTGTGACAGAGTCAGGTTTGATTTAGATTAATGGCAAGAGGACTCACATCGAAGTATGGCCTTTGGTGATGAGGATGCGTTGATGGGCACACGACATTAGGCAAGCCCAGGACGTGACCAGCAGGTCGGAAGGACCGCTAGGTTTGTTGCTACCGTGTAGAACATCCGTCTCGTTATTGTTCCTGTCAAGGAAATTCATTCTCGATGCACTGACAAAGTGTTGAATATTGTCCTCAGAAACGAAATGCCAAAGACCTAAAGGAATTGTTGCAAAGAATGGAAGCCTGAGGTGAATGATTGAGATAAAACATTCCTTATGTCACAAAGAAACACCTGTCATAACACCTATCTGATACCTCTATCCAAACCAAGACACTTTCATTTTGGAGGTAACCAAATTGACTGAGGGCGATGCTTCTCTCAGGTAAGACCTGCCATTGGTTGGACACTCGATGGTAGCTATAGCTGACCAATCTGACCAATCTTAATCATTCCCCTTTCTCCTTCCAAATATATCTTTTGCCTGGAGCAGAAAATGTGGTTAGGATTGTTTTGGAGCTTCACTGGAATTCAATGATGATCATCATTCTTCAATGGCGGAAAATGACTAACTACTTGAACGGAATATGTAGGATTGCAGGAGGTAGTAATTGGTCAGGTCACAGGTTTTAAAATCATACAAATCTCCAATATTTTGTTTTGATGAATATACGATTTACACCATTATACAACATTATGTATAGATGGTGATTTAATCAGAGAAATGGTTACAAGTTAGTTGTGAATTATCTTAATGCCTGATACGAATGCAGTCCTTTACTTCTAAGCAAACTGTGTGCGCCTTAAACACCTCTCTAAATCAATTAAATACAAAACATCTTCATGTAGGGGTGACTTTGTTTCATGTTTATTCAAACATCAACAGATCGTTATGCATTGCCCGAATTATTGACTATCTCTGATCATCTTCTGGTCAATTATAATAACAATGTTTTAGTTACATCTGATTTTAAAATACTTACTTTAAGGTACATGTTGAAATTCGTATGAAAATTGCTCATGCATTTAGAACGATCATGAGTGCTCCTATTAACTTGTTACCTGGAAAACACGAGAAACCAACATAACGTTTATATGGGAAGCTCGACCCAAATCAACTTGTCCTTAAACTGTCATTTTGAACCACCAGGTATACTACATTTTCCTGAAGGTCGTTAATTAATTGTCGATGGCTAAACACACCGGTAGTCTTATCGTGTTTTCACGCTTCTTCATAATGATGATGCAAGATAACGTTCACGTTTTTCGACATTTCGTAAATGTTAAATACAGTATGGGGCTAATGACAAAATTATACATGTACATGAACTAAGGAGGAACGCGTTGGTAAGTTGTTCAGTTTAAGAGCTAAAAGGATTATAAAAGTACAACTAACATAATTGCAGCTGAAACTAGAATTGCACGTGCCCCCTAATTTTATGTGAACATTATGCTACATTCATTTGTATCGAAGGAGGGATGGCTGTGGCGGTGGTGGTGAATGGTGGTGAGGGGGTTATTCTCAATGGTTTAACTTGTTTTGATGTTTTATGAAGGATACGGTCCAATCTAGACTTCCCTTGTGTTGTCAAGCCTCTAGTAACATCTTTCATATCCATAAGCGCCTCGAGCATTTAATTAGAATGTATAATGGCTCGATATAAATCTCATGCATTATTATTATTATTATGACATTATTTCCTATTATAGATACAGTGCACCGATATTGCACCCAATCATTAAATCTATCACTCCCCTCCACCCCATTCCCCCACCAAATTTATCTCTTAACATTTTCCACTTACGTTGTATTAAAACAAACGACTTTAAACCTGCTTGCATGGGCAAAATTATGACTCTTAATTTGGCTAGCGCCGATCACAAACCCCATGATATACGGAAATCGTGGTTTGAGGCTATGTAATATGTCTATGCAAACTAGAGTGTATGTTATCATAACAATGACTTCAAACCCTGGTAATTGCCACCAGCAGCTAGATTCTACTTTATTTTTCAATACCTTCTTCTCTTTCCTCCCCCTTCTGACCTGAGAGGGATGTTTTGAGGATAAGAGTAAACCTACTTTAGCCGTATCATCTTCCCTTTTCATTATGGCCTTAATTCTATTCCCCACTTCCCAGAACGCCCTGTAGTTTCAATAATGAGCACATGAAAATTGCACGAGTGTGACGTAAAACGACTGGGAACACGAATCTACACTCCCACGCTTTCTCCCAACGAAAACTTTAAAAAAAAAAACTCAACTAAAAAATGAAAGAAAATGAAAATAATTCATAATACATCCATTTTCATTTTTGCCTTAATGTTGTCCTCATTTCCAACAAAGCCTTGTGTTTGCAATAATGAGCAGGTATAGATTGCACGAGAGCAACGTAAAACGACTGGGAACAAGAGTCCAAGCTCTCGTGCTTTAACAAATATGAAAAGAAAATGCAAAATGATAAGCATTGGTACTATTTTCCTTGGGTTCTCATCGTACCTTCTTAGGAGTATGAGTGTCGCCTCTTCTGTTTTTCCTTGCAGACATGTTTAACCGTCTCATCGGGACTATAATGTGCATTGAGAAGTATTATAAAATGAAAGGTTGACGTGAAATTGTAATTGAAATTTCTCATTCAGTGTTATTAAAATAATTGTACATACTCAAAGGAAAGTATTGATACTGAAAACCTAGTTTGAAGTCATTGAACTCTAAGTCAGAAATTTACAATGCTTTAAAATTTAGCGCTCTCAATAATAAAAGGGAAGTGATATGGGCTTTCTAGTTGCATGTTTATCGGGCTTTCTGAATCACTTGCGCTGTAAAACGACACTACTCTCATTTTCCTCTTGTTTTATTTAGATAACAATTTATTGATATTGCACGGCATATCCTTCTATGTTTTTATGAAGGAACTTGTTGAGAGATACTGAAGTACTTAATTAGCCTTTCCTGAGACATCCAAAATGCCAAGCGGGATTATCATGATTATAATTGCAAACTGATAAAGATAAGACACTTTATTTCTTTGGAAATGCGCTGGTGTTGGCGTTCTGCCGAAAACACTAAAATATTGAGCATACGATCATCACAACAATTATATTTTGTGAAGAGTCAGTTTTGGTGTGTTTTCTAAGGCAGCGAAGGCAGCATACATAGTTTACATTAATATTGTCAATGGTAGCTGATCGAAAGAGTATGGATGAATTCAATGTGGTGTAGATAAACGGACATCTTATAGCAACATAAACTTTTAATGTAGAACCTGCACCAGAAAACAAAATGCAACTGCCAAACAGCACAAACAATTTTATCAGTATGTTGATGCTTCATGTAAGTAACTTAAACAGTTCTGTACAAGGTATTCAGAGAGCAAAAAAGGTTTGTATACATGCCCACTGTATTCACATTGACAACCTATACATTTCAGCTTGCATCCCCGGTTAGATATCATAGAAGATTAACGGTAGCCCAAAACAATTAAACAAAACTCAAGTAAATTCAATTTATATTGAAGTTTTGGATATTGATTTCCTACACAGAATTCTTAACTTTAATCCTAGACCAAACACTACAATAACCACAAACCTACCTGTAACCTTACCCGAAAGTCCGATTGCATCCCCAATCCTAACCCCATACCTTGGATGAAATAAAGTTCGGATCAACTGTCGCCGGAACATAATATCTGATCGCTTCTCACCGGGTTCATTTTTCGGTATGAAATATCCATGATGTTGCATGCCATATAATTGATAAGGACATAAGCCTAGATGATTGATTTTCCATTATACATGAGTTCAACCCGGCGTTCACTTTGAGTTAAACAGCCGCTTGACACGGCTTCTGGACGTGTCGCACGCTTTTGGGCCCGGTATAATATAACTATGAGCATAGAATATTATTGGCATGTATTATGAAGTGTGTAACGGCCTGGTCATTTACTTTTCAATATTGTATGCACTTTGTTCGATTTTTTATAAGTCTCGCACTAGGCAAAAATGTAGAAAAATTTCTAAGCAAAGAAAATTCGTCGCAAATAGTATCCAATGCCAAATCTCTGGCAATGGGCTAAACCAAGACACTCTAGTTTTATATATCCATTTAATCCAAGTACATGTATCTGTCTGTATGTTTAGAGTAGGAATAAACTCTCATTCACTGAGTGAAGTATATCTACTGGAGTAACTCGCTTGAATTCATTCATTTTCTTCAGTCTAACGCACAAATCAACTACCCTAAAATGAATCATAGTCATTTGTTGGCCATAATGAAAAAGGTAAAATAATCAAAGTTTTGTTTCCTGTGCTTGATTATTATCATCATCATCGTCCTCATCATCCTCATCATGACCATCGCCACCATTACCTCCACCACCACCACCACCTCCACCACCTCCACCACCACCATAATCATCATCTTCACCACTACCACCAAGACCATCATCGTCATAATCATTGATTGATTGATTGATTTTTATTCGACAAGCTTCCAACATACAACAATATACAATAATAACAGATCAAAAATAAGTCAGCTTGAACAGGATAACCCACGAAAGCTCGAGAGCTTATTTCCAGTGGGGTCCCTTACAGACATGTATACAATTAATAAATTAAAATAGTAATATTTACAGACAGATAAGAAAATTAAAAGAACTACTTATTAAAGATAATAATAACAACATTAAACTGATGATAGAAATGATATTAAGTACAAGAAGAAAAAGAAGAAGGAGAAAAAGAAAAAGAGGAGAAGGAAGAAGAGGAAAATAATGATGAATTTGTAGAATTTCTATAACGTACGAAAACATAAGTATATACAACATGAAAAAGTATGAACCGACAGAAGAATAACAATTTCAATCATATAACATGTCATTCACTTCTCTTCTCTGACTGTCAAGTATTAGGTATTCCTTTAATTTCCTCTTAAAATGATCATAGTTTCCTATTTCTTTTACACCATTGGGAAGGGAATTCCAATGTTTTATGGCATTGTAATAAAACGAATTTCCAATACTACCTACTCTTTCTGGTAAGTTAAAGTTGAATCGTCTATTTCTTGTATTATAATCATGTACGTCAGTAACAAGATCGAAGTTGGATCGAATATAATGATTCGACCTAGTATGATATATTTTATGCACGTGATGCAATGCGAGTTGTTTTGATCTTTGGTCGACTTCAAGAAAACCAGCTTTAGAAAGTTCGCTATAGCCAACATGAGTTCTTGGACCAGAACAGTTGATAAATCTCACCATTTTGTTCTGTATAATCTTCAACTTCTTTTGATCTGACTTGTTTATGTTACTGTACCATGCAGGGTTAGCATAGTCAAATAAACATTGAATAAGAGCAAAACAGAGTGTACGTCTTGCTTTTAAATCCATACAACTTTGATATCTGTACAAAAATTTCAGACGAGAATTTGCTTTTTTTACAACTGATTCTACTAAAGATGAAAATGAAATTGCGCTAGCCAACTCAATGCCTAAATACTTCACAGACTCTTTTCTCTTGATTGCTTGATTATTGTGTCTCACTTTGAATTCAAATGACTTTTTAGAACTACTTTTAGAACAAAATAAAATGCTTTCTGTTTTTCCCAAGTGTAAAGAAAGCTTATTATCAGTCATCCAATCGACACACGTAGACAGCTGTTCACTGAGCTTTTCCTCAATATATTTAGGATCAGGATTTGAATAGAGTAGTACGCTGTCATCTGCGTACAATAATAGTTTGAAGTCTTTTATACAAGTACACATTATCATTTATATAACTTGAAAATAGAATTGGGCCTAAAATACTTCCCTGAGGAACACCGCATGTTATAGGCATTAGTTTGGAACGAATATCATGAATGGCCACTACTTGGTGCCGATTAGATAAGTAGGATCTGAACCAATCTAAACTTGCCTTATCAAAACCCATTAGTTGTAACTTCTTCAATAAGACCATCATCATCATCACCACCAATACCACACCCACCACCACCACCACCACCACCTACATCATCATCATCATCATCATCAGTATCATCAAAAATACCATCTTCTACATCATCATCATCATCATCATCATCATCATCATCATCATCCCTGAAGAGATCATTGAGGAGTAAGATCAATAAATCCCATGCGGAACGCCAATGCAATCATGCGTAGATATGAAGCAATTATCAAACTACACTGTCTCGGTTCATTAATTCTAAAGCAGTTCAATTATTTGAATTAGGTTACTTAAAACAATATTCAAGGCCAGCCATTAATGGATGAGAATGAGATTCCTCTCTGCCTCGAAGGCAAGATAGCTCGGGCTTCTACAAAATATTTGAACGGTACGGTGATCATTCTATTGATCTTACGTACACAGTTACATGTACATGCCGGTTATCATTTTCGAGCTTCATGTGATAATTGTTGCAAACAAGACGCAAGATTTGTCTTATCTTACCTCTTGTATCGTCCAAGACTCATGATAATGTATATTTAAACAGGAAATTATTTGACACGTTTAGCCTTGGCGTAACTCAGCAACGAGAGCAGACCCCCCCCCCCTTTTGTTTTGTTTGACTGTCTGCTTGTGTTTTAAGGATTGTTAGCCTTTATAGCAGGCGAAGTGGGCGTCATTAGAGAATTGGATATAGAAAAAAAACTGTCACCAAACTAGTGAGAAAGCTTATTTGATACCCCCATCCAATTGAAGTCGGTCTAGGAACGCTACTAGTTATATCAAGATGAAATCTTTTAATTTGTATTCGATCTTCATATTAATGTTGGTACAATTTTAAGAAATATTACTTTGGCAGATTGCGCTTTAATATTCAAAGTTACAAGCAGGTTTAGGGAAAGATGCAAAATGCAAACAAAACCCATACACAAAGATACAGGCAGATAGGTGACTGCTAATATAGTTTGATGAAATGAGCGACAGTCAGCCATCCTCCCCGAGAGTGCGAGAGAGAGAGAGAGAGTGCGAGAGAGAGAGAGAGAGAGTGCGAGAGAGAGAGAGAGAGAGAGAGAGAGAGATTCCTTTCAGATTGATGGAATCATCCATGAATGAGTTCGGGAGAGTGTAAAAGGCGGGAATTATCCATGGTCCTTCACCCGATTGCCATTGATAACACCAGGTGTTGTTTCCTCTAGCAGGTGCCTTACCTTTCCCTTGTGATTTCCCTCTCTGCAAACATAGGTCCGTTACCACTGCTATAACCATATAAGCAATCCATCACCTTGGTCAGGTGATACATTAATGTTATCGCAAACCATGTGGTTAGACCTGAAATAAAAGCACACCGCCACTTATACTTTAACGTCATTATAGCGTTTCCGAAATAAACCCATTCATTGACGTCCCGAGGTTTAAAGCCTTAACCATTTAAAGAGAAGGTTGAGTTCTGGAAAGAGGTGAAAAATAATTTGTGAGCGTTATCATTCTTATTATACAAGTGTGGAAGAACATCAGATAAGACATGTTCACTAAAAAGCATGGCTCTTCAAATGCCTTCATATTCGAAATATGTCATGTAACATCGTAAAACTCGGGGGTAGGATTTTTACGCCACGTGTTCGTGTAGTCCCATATACATCTTTCTGTGTACAGTGTTTGTAACTTACCAAGACTTGGCCAAATTTCTTATCATTTTGATGATTCCAGAACCTTGCAATACACACAAATTCTTATATGCTAGATGATCAACCTTTTCTGGTAGATTCCACACCGTTTCTTTCACAATGCAATCGCATGACCAGAACTCAACTTCATCTTTAAAGTCAAGATCGAAATCAGATAATTTTGTCATGAATAATTGCACAGTTGTCATGATCGAGTTTTGTCATGTTTTAGTTCGTACTTACGGGCACAAAAAAGGCCTACTGAGCAAACTAAAGTCATTTGATTCGATACGAATGTGTCAGTTTCTAATATAAATATGATCATATTGTACAGAAGACAAATCGAAACAAAACATTCAACGACGCGAGTGAGAATCTTCCACCCATTAGGTCATTCTCAATCTAACACGCACCATACCACTACGTACTAAACTCTTGTCAATTTATTTCCTGAACGGAACATTGACTTTTAGCACACGCATCGGTGAAGTCAAGGATTATGTATTTAGTAAATGGAACTTGTATTTGTCCATGAATAAATCCCCAGCTGTTAAAAGAGAGAGTGTAACATGGCTGTGTAACATGGTTGTTTTCTTATTTCCTTTACTACAACACCCGAGGGTTGTTCGTTGTATGAGCACCATGTTGGTTTTAGGTCAATTGCATTACCCCTGCACTGAACATGCTGAATGAAAGTTGTGAATAGATAGTGCCTGACAATGCTTTCTCTTCCATAAGCGCAGGTATGAGCGTTAACTCATTGTAATGCCCATTCTACATGATGCGTCATTTTTGTTGCGTCATTAGATGCGCTAATAAAGCTAGCAAAGGCAAGTAGCCCATATAAGCCAGTAATTCAATGCAGTTTGCGCAATATTCCGTTTGATTCATTTTGTGGAATTAAGATCAGGGGGGTGTTTCATAAAGCTGTTCGTAAAGTTACGCATGACTTTACGAACGACTTGTATATGAAGTGCCAGATAGGATGCCCAACGTTTTTTCTGATATTTCCAATAACCTCAAAAAATGTTTTTTATAATAAGAAGGTTAATCTACATCTGCACAGTTCAACTTTAGTTGATGCAGTTAATAATGATTGAGCATCCCATTTGGCTTTTCATATGCAAGTCGTTCGTAAAGTCATGCGTAACTTTACAAACAACTTTATTAAACACTGATCCTCCAATGGAGGCGCAGACCATCTCGTCTTCACCCTTTCCTTTTGTTTATTTTCTCTACTTTTTCTTCATATCGTAAATTATTCGATTGGGGGGGGGGAGGGCACATGCCCCCTATGGCTTCGCCGTTGCCTGTACTTCACTTTGAAGGCTTGATCAATGACATTCATGAATGCTGATTCTCAGAATATATCATATACATGTAGATGTATGGTGCCCCCCCCCCCTCCTCAAGACCTCATCCCAATGAATTCCACCCCTATTTGTACTTCGGCCATTTCTATTTTTGGGATAATGCCATACACAAACTTCTTCTCAACTTTACTGCCTGGTCAATTCTAATTTAATAGCAAACAACAATCTCAAGAAGCTTCAAAATACATTTATCTTATCCTTGATTGTTTCACCATCACCACCCATTTCCTGGCATTTATCAAAAGTTGTTTTCTCGGACAAAGTGCCCCGATCTGTCAACCTTTTCGAAATAAATACAGGAGCTACATGTATAGCCACACCGATATAGAGGAGGAGGAGGAGGAGGATAGAGAGAGAGAGAGAGGGATGCTACAAATCGAGGATCTATTTTAGTTTGAGTTATGTTGCCATCAATCACGAGATCGCCCTTTTTCGAAGATTCGTCCATCAGAGGATAGACACTTCCACATATCGAAGTTTAATCACCACAGCGCTCCAACATCGACACTGCATCTTGCTCCATTGGTTACCTTGGTTACTGGAATCGCGTATGGTATCAATCTGGACCTTTGGGTGATGCATTGCTTCGTTTTAAAGATGTTTGGATGGTAGTCATTGGAAATAAGATGTTGAGGGTAATGTCTTAGCCATTTGTCCACTCGAAGATGATCAGTAGGAGGACATTTCTGATGTTGAGCAAAGCAATTTTTGGATGTGGGTCAAAAAGCTATGCCTATAGCTGTTGGAGGGTAGAACGTTGACCACTCTCCATCCTGCGTGTTTCGTAGAATCCAGCTTCATTATTCTGTTGGCTAGAACAGATATACGAAGAAGACTGTCTTTCTCATTCTCCTTTGTTTCGTGAATACCTTAAATATGTTCAAGAATAAATTCTGTCGCGTTGATCTTTTACTAAGCATGTTTAGTTCAGTGTAGCTACGATGGGCAAGAATTTTTTTCAACGATGTGAATAGTCAGTCAAATATACAGAAATAAAATGTAACAAGAAAATGAAGACAGTTAAATTAAGATATTGAAAGAAAGATGAAAACTGGCAGAACTCAATGACAAACAAATAAATATTGTAGAGAAACTTCTAAATATTTACAACCCTCCGGACTGTACACTTATTACCGCCAAATTAAAAGTGAAGCGTGACAAAAGTATATCGCTTGTTTGTATACTATAGTTTTGCTAAGGAATGTACTATTTTAATACAACAAAAATTCAAAAACCTGTGAGGGGGTAGTCACTTCCGTCACATTCGCCCCTCTCGTTCAATACGATCCCTCGTCACTCGCATTTCGTCCCCCCGGTCATGAAAAGAAATACAGCAAGCACTGAAGTCTCACTTTAGTGTACATGAATGTAGTGAATCTTTTCTAAGAAGAGGTCTCGTCATCATGTTCCTAGTAGAACTACTATCATGTACCCATCTTCCTTTGGGATCAATCGATCGATGATTCCACTTATCCAGGTGCATCAAGTCACTGCTATAATGTCGACTCACATCCAGACTGCATGAAGCGTGGGACTTTGAACTTCCTCACTTTCTACTTTGATCCATATTTTATTCTAATTTCGTACCCGGTCCCTTTCTCGTCTTCACCGTAATGGTTTAATATTACAATGGTATGTATACCGGGGGAGGGGGGGGGGGGGTAGGGTTAGTGTTCACAAAGACTAAGATCGACTTTTAGTTGGACTTAAAGAGAAGGTTGAGTTCTGGGAAGAGGTGAAAAATAATTTGTGAGCGTTATCATTGTTATTATGCAAGGGTGGAAGAACATCAGATAAAACATGTTACCTGAAAGCCATGGCTATTCAAATGCCTTCATATTTTAAATATGGCATGTAACATCGTAAAAATCGGGACAGATTTGTTACGCAACGTGTTCGTGTAGTCCCATATAGTCCTTCTGGGTGCAGTGCTTGTAAATTTACCAAGACTTGGCCAAATTTCTTATCATTTTGATGATTCCAGAACCTTGCAATACACACGAATACTTATATGCTAGATGACTAACCTTTTCTGATCCATTTCACACCGTTTCTTTCACAATGCAATCGCACAACCAGAACTCGACTTTATCTTTAACTATGGCAGGCCATTCCTGCCACTGGCTGCTCTCATGATTGGTCTCTCAACTTTGATCTTTAGATACTATGTTTTCCTTCAATAATGAATTATCGAAAAATATAAATTCTGTAGATTTGTGATCATGATTTGTATGTCCCTTGAGAGACCAATGCCAGTAAACGGTGAGAGCAAACAGTGGCATGAATGGCCTGTCCTGTCATAGTTAAGTCCAACTTAAAGTCGATCTTAATCTGTGTGAAACACCCCCCCCCCCAGTTGTTTGTAATTGTACACTGCGTTGCGTTGCACAAAGTATATAAAGTACAGTTTTACTTACATGTTTAAGCATATTAGCAAAGTAATGGGGACAAGAGGGCACGTTCCCTTAATCGCGCGGTAAAAAGAATGACGAGGAAGAAAAGTGAAGAGACAGAGAGGAAGGGGAAATGAACATGAAACGAAGATGAAAGAACCCCTTTCCCCCGAAACGATGACCTCGGTAATTTGCCTTTAATTCACGTAGTAAGACCGATGACCCCCTAATCACATCCCAAATGATGCTAGTTCCCTCTTACTGGCCGGTCTCTTGCTCCGCTACTACCACTATAGACAGACTCTCTCGCATGTATTTATTCTGCTGATCAGATGGACGGACCCTGAGTAGAACTGACTTCACTTTTCCCCAAATCCGACGAAGCATTTCCCTACCCCTCTCCATCGTTCTAGTTTTCCTCATTCATTTCATATCCCCTTTTTCTAATTTCCTCAAACTCCTTGCTCTTTTCATTTCCTCTTCTTTTTCACTCTATTTCCAGGAATCTAGAGAGTGACATGGTTGTACCATTCTCTTTGACAGGTTGTAAGATCTGTCAAAATACTAAATTCTTCTCACGATCAACGCTACCTAGGTGTACGCTTAGACGCGGTCTGATCAAGCAAATATTAGCCTACACCTTCGTATCTAGCTTCGTGATGTGTGTGTGCGCGTTTATGTGGGTGAATGTGTGGGTGAGGAACCGGCAGTGTGTTTACAAACCCGGGGTTGTATATTTGAACGCTGTTCGAGTTAACCTAAATTCTGCTGTGAGTTTTGTTTCGCTTGCCAGGGTACAAACCAAAGCTTCAAATTCCTCAATCCACAGAAAACTCTAGGTCTATGTATACATGTACAGTCACTCCCTGATAACACGGATGCAAGCTATTGTTTTAATTTTTCTCATAATGGGAATTAGTTTACATAATATGAATTAAACTTTCAGCAATATTCATGATAAGTCCTGGTTCGAATCAACTTTAAAGTCAGATTTAAAAGAGAGAAAATAGATTTGTGTTGTTGTTATAGTAATTGTGTTACGAAACCTCCTACAATTTCCTCTCAGAAGGGAATATAATACAGTTTTCTGCAAAGATTTCACATAGGTTTTCCTCTTGGTCCCTCTTTTCTACGTTTCCTCATGAAATTCCTATAGTAGCCGAAACCAAAGAGAAGGATAGCTCTCGCTAAATCTGCATTCTCAAAGTTAGGCAAAATTCTGACGAATCGAATAATGAGTAAAGCGTTTGGAAAGTTGCGAAATGTGGTTTTTAAGAAGAATGATGAAAATCCCCTGGAATGACAAAGTTAGTAATGAGGAAGTTCTTACACGAGCTGGAGTGCAAAGGAAAAACGATACGTGAGATGTTGATTAGGCAGTAGAAGTGCATGGGTCACATTACACGTAAAGAAGGCCTAGAGAATCTTGCTTTGTCAGGGAAAATTGAGGGAAGAAGGAGTAGGGGAAGAAGGAGTAGGGGAAGAAGGAGGATACTTTGGATGGACATTTTGCATAAATTGTTGGAAGAGAGAGGAGTGAAAGAACTGGGAGTGGTACTAATACAGAAGGCTAGGAGCCAAGGGTTGTGGAACAGCATGGTCGCCAAAGTCAACGATATCGCACTAAGAGAGAGAGAGAGAGAGAGAGAGAGAGAGACACACAGAGAGAGAGAGAGAGAGAGAGAGAGAGAAAGAGAGAGAGAGAGAGAGAGAGAGAGAGAGGGAGAGAGAGAGATAGTAGCCCAACCGATCTAGTCTTGAAGTAACAATATATTATTGTCAATTCGTTTTCATATAGGTGTTTTGAACCTCCGACAGATGTCAGGTGTTCTATCTCCTTTTCACTACTACTAGTACTAGGAATATGATTTATTAGAATTGACATAATTAACATAATGAAACTAACAATGAACATTGCAGCATCCTATGCTTAACAATAAAATGAGTCAATGGTTTGGTTTTTAATTATCGTGACTAGACTCTAATATAAAAACTCATGCTCTGTTACAGATGCATGTCGGGAAGTCATATAAGATATCATCTAATTGAATATTTCTCTCTCCTCTATCCTTGGTGCATCGTTAAAGTCAGACAAACACGATCACAAATATTTTCAAAAAAATAAACTCAATAGCAATTTTAATACATTGGTATGTTCGAATTACGTAATCCGTCATTGCTATGTTCACACATTTCAATAGGCGACGCATAAGGCTATTACAATTGCCTTATATTTTATTTTTCGAAAGTAGTTGCTATCGTGTTGATATTTTATCCTGATTGTATAATGATACCTTTCACCGGGGTTGACTTTAATATGAAAATAAAGGCCGTTATTATACCTTTTCATTATGGCATACTCGTAAGTTTCTAAATGTAGTCATAGTAAAACAAAGCGTTAGTACAAGTCAAGGGGTTAAACCAATACATTATGTTTCCTTTTAGTCTTGATTTATTTCAGAGAAGAATCTGCATTTTCGATAAATATCGAGTCTCCATAAAACGTTATATCTAATGTTCAGTTCATGTCTTCTTCACTTGAAGAAGTACGCAATATTTGAAATTCAAATATATAATAAGTGGTAAAATTCGAGATAAGATATAGCAAGACATGCAACGGCATATGATTGAAAATGGAGGTTTAAACATTTTAGAGCTGTGGCAGACGGCACTTCACTCAAAAGATTGAACGCATCATGGCCGGCAATGTGTTCATCAGCATTATGCGTGAAACACGATTTGAGAAATTACAAGAATAATCTCCTTCCTCTTCCTTCTGCATGTCGAGTAAGGTTGGACTGTCCAATTTTGATGTATTCAGTGACGTTTCGATAATAGGGGGAAAAGACTTTGCAGCGAAATACTCCCTATTTTGGATGAGAAGCAGAGAGCCATTACAACATAGGTCTACATCATGTTATGGGTTACGAAAAAATTGTTCATGCGTTATGATTATGGTTAGAAAGGAGTGATTTGCACTAGATTATGACAAATCTGTAGCTCTTTTCCCCTTCCACATAATATCTAATGTTTGAAGAGGGTGACAAACAGGT
This sequence comes from Strongylocentrotus droebachiensis, assembly GCA_035222895.1. Lineage (NCBI taxonomy): Eukaryota > Metazoa > Echinodermata > Echinoidea > Camarodonta > Strongylocentrotidae > Strongylocentrotus > Strongylocentrotus droebachiensis. The sequence continues at coordinate 246,283 of JAVYIG010000564.1, forward strand.
TGAAGAAAAGTACAACTATTGTCAGTGCGACTTAACAATCTAAGACGATATGACTAGGGATTATGTCAATGATTTTGAGGAGGGAGGGGGGGGGGGGCTGGATTATTGAATTTGATGAAATGTGCTACATTGATGAGTGCATTGTACTTATTATTCTTACGTCACATTTTTTCGCAAACATTGAATGAAATTTTTGATGAATAATACTTGATTATTTGGGCTCAATTATCCGAGATAGCAACATCTGTAATTATGATTACCCCAGCATTGCTCGGTGCTCGACACCCATTTGCACCTGGGTAGAGAGGGACAAATATGGGTAAATCACATTGTCCAAGGATGTAAGCGCCTAAGGAGTATCGAACCCAGAACCTCTCGTATGTGCGTTAAGACCCTTTATCAATATACCACAATTGGTAAGTTTTATGCAATTGGCGTACTATATTTTGTGTCTCACTGAAATGGAGACTCTATCCCTAATTTATGAAGCACCTGTATTTCAAGGATGGTGAAGAAATAGGAGAAAGGAGCGAGGGAGAGAGAAGGAGAAAGAGAGAGAGATAGAGAGAGAGAGAGAGAGGGGGGGGGGGAGAGAGAGAGACAGGTTGAGATGAAAATAAAGAAAGAGGGAAATACATTATTTGTAGATATTATGGACTAGTGTAAAATCCGAATAATATTTCATAATTCAAGAAATGGATAGCCTATAAGTAAATGTTTTTACAATATTTACTTCTGAAGAAAAAAATGAACCACATATTAAAGAAGAAAATGAGGCATGGCGGAAGAGGGGAAAAGAGAGAGAGATGGAGGAAGAGAGAGAGAGAGAGAGAGATATAGACAGAGACACAGAGAGAGAGAGAGAGAGAGAGAGAGAGAGAGAGAGATAAAGAGAGAGAGAGAGATTTATAAAGACATAGACAAAGACAAAGAGAGTGAGTATAAAGAGAAGTGGACACAACAGATTTGCAACAGAGTATATAAACCTCTTATCATTATTTTGGTTTAGGAGGTAGAAGCTGTCTCCATTGTACGCGTCCCCGCTAGCATTTCAGACGGAGAAACGGAGCCCGGATAAAAAGGGGTTGGATTAATTAAAACCCCGTCATTAAGGTCCAAGGGCAATTTCATTTCTATATCTATTTTGAGCCCCTAGGCCCTCTCTGTAGGGAGGGAATGACGACATTGTGACTGGTATCATAATTAATAGAAAAGTGTCTTCCCTTTTCTTAAAGGTATGCGCCATACTTGGAAAGGAATTTCATTACTCACATATACGTGGTTCTGTTTGATGTACATTACGCTAATATCATAACAAGTATGAATGAATATTATAGAAAAGACAGATATTTTACAGAGTAACAGTTTACGGCAAGGCAAAGAAGAATACAACAATATCATAATTGGATTTTGAAAGCATCAATGTAACCATTTTTTATTACAAATTTTCTAACCATCCAAAAAGAATGATGCACAACAAATGATCGTAGAAAATCGATGAGATTCAGACAGAATAGTAGTAGTCGTATTAATAAAGTTATATATAATATAAATAGTAATAGTAATAGTAAAAGTAATATCAATTTTAGTATTACAAGTAGAATTAAAGGTTATGCAACCATGCAACAATGAATATTATTTTTACAGATCCACCCGAAAGGCATTTCGTTGTGGATTTCTGTCAGTATAACGCCAAACCTTAACAATCTAACATGGATTCGTATGTGATAGACAATCGATATCTTGTAGTGGAGGTTCAAATGATAATTGCAGTTATCATATTTCGTGAAAGATATACGGGTAGAAAACTTACCTCATCAAAACATAAAAAGCTGAATCAATTTCCTTCGTGTTATCATATCCACCGCCCTCCAGCGGTGTACTTATTACAGTCTTGACACTTTGCTGGGGACTTTCTGCGAAGCATTTTGAAATATAAGTCCGGCATGATTTGCAGCAAAAATGCTTCCCAAAAAGATGTCCATTATCTGAGAATCTCTACCCACGATATGGGAGAGTATTATTAGCCGCTAAAGAATTAGGTTACATGTATGGCATGTCATTTCCAAAGTGCGGACAGGTACAAGGGATATTGGCAGTCCAGTGATATATAGTGAATGACTAGTTTGGTTATTATTTTAGTTAAGTTACACTGTAGCAACAATATGGAAGGCAAATTAGGTAAATTAACCTTGAATTATGCAAGGTAAAAAGCTAAGGTTATGTCAAGATGCAAAACATGGAAGGAAACAAGCGTATCATAATTCATTTACAGAAATGAACCGGTTATAATATAGATATTATTCGTTGATTACTTTAAATTGTTCTTCTGAATGGCATCCAATCCTTAATCTCTAGCAATGATGTACTAGGATCACCCTTTCCTTTTATTTCCCTTCTTAGCAATGGAGAGGGGAAGGGGGGGGGGGATGTGCCAAATGAAAACACCACTATGATTTCCATCTAACATTATTTGTAAAGCCCCCAAAGCTTAACATGTTCAAATAAAAAGAATCAAACAATAATCAACAGAAAAAGAAAAAAAAATGCCCAAATGGATCGAATGCTTTATAAAACCTTAAATATCACAGATCGATAAATTGCGTTAGAGACCCTTATAAGAACCAACCAAAAGCTAGGCTATACTATTATGCCTGCTGTAGTATGAAGACATCCCATCCTCTCTATCGTAGCATCATCAGCATACTATTTACTACGCGCATCATCTCTCCCCATCCCAAGCAATCAAGATAATGCATTTGACGACGGACGCTCATCGCAGATTCATTTGGAAGGATGGGAGGGGTGGAGAATTTCCCGACATAAAGATGTATCCAAATATTCTCGAGTCTGATATGGGTATTTTTTTTCTGTGTTCATACTGCTCTTCCCCTCCCCCTCTGTCCCTTTCTCTCTTTAGTTGGCTCAACATTTCCCTCCACAAATCTCCCTTTCCACTCTCTCCTGCACTCTCTCTCTTTATCAATCTCCATCCATCTCTCTCTCTTTCTCCATTTCCCCTCTTCATCCTCTCCCTGAATTGATATCATGTCATGTATTTTCCTTTGCTTTTATTGGATTCTCTATGTCTTACTTCCCTGTTTATTTCCATGCCCTCCTTTACGTCCTTCCTGTATCCCCCATATTTGTTTTAAATTGATAAATCTTCTGTCTCTACCCTTTTTTGTGTAACAACTCCTCAATTATTCCATGCCTAATTTTCTCAATTCTGACCCCCCCCCCCCCAATTTCGTTCTCATTCTCCACTCCTCATCCCCCTCTCTCTCTCTCTCTCTCTCTCTTTCCCATCCGATCCCCTTCAACACCACAACTCCTTATTGTTAATCGGATCTCTACCCCCTTCTCTTTTTCTCTCTCTCTCTCTCTCTCTCTCTCTCTCTCCCTCCCTCCCCCTCTCCCTCTCTCTCTCTCTCTCTCTCTCTCTCTCTCTCCCTCCCTCTACTACTACTACTATTACTATTCTCTGTGACGTCTTGATGCCTTATGAATGGGGGGTTGAAATCGTTGTCAAGGATTCCCAGCCGCAGATGGATTCCGACAGTTGTTGTTCTTTTTTTCTCTCTGCATCTTTTTATTGGTATAGATGTCTTACCTTCTCTCTAGTCGTGTCTGTGAATAACTGGGACATATAAACGACCTCCTTCGTCTCGTTATAGTCCATGAAGCAGATTTCTCTGACTCAGTATTAATACTTGCCTTGCATTTTTCTCCATTATACATTAATATAATCTATGTTCATGTACCTGTCCCGGCAAAAAAAAATTGAGTGGAAGTGTGTAAATGTTTTCTTGCTACCTCTGATAAAATTGCGCGTTTCCTTTAACACATTACTGATTGAAAATAAAAATAGGAAGATAATTGATTTTAGATGAAGATTGTGACGAATTGTATAGTCACGAGAGAGAGAGAGAGAGAGAGAGAGAGAGAGAGACAGGGAGAGAGAGAGAGAGAGACAGGGAGAGAGAGAGAGAGAGAGAGAGAGGGGGGGGTGAAGGCAACATAAACAATACGTGGTTGTTGCAGCCAAAAACAAGGTACATGTATAACAAATAATGATAATGACAAAATAAATATCGACAATTTTAAATACCATTGGATAAAAAGGCTTAAGACAGACCACTATCTTTCATTCAGACCGACATTCACCTTCCATGACCTAAGTTTTGATATCCCGCCATTCTTGGGATTGAAGAATCTTAAATCTTTACTCTGTTCATGCTGGCTACATACTGTTTCAGCGTGACCCTGTACATCTCTCTTTTGACCCTCTCTTAATGTAAATGTCGGGAAAACGAAGGTTGGAAACAGGAAAAATAGAAATGATTTGAAGATTTCCTACAAAGATATAGCACCAACTGACTTTCCTTCTCACGAAAAGCCCTAAACTCAGACTTCTGGTTGGACCGGGGGTTGGACAGCTCGTACACTCCAGTCAACCACAACCGTTTTAGTTTAGCGACATTATTATCCTTTTTTATGTTACTTCAACACCGACTGTCCTGGATTCGTTTTAGACTAAAGCTCGTCTTCAACAGGTCCGTCCTAACTGTTGCAGCACTGATATACCGATAACCTGCAATCGGTTTATTTGTTGTTTCACCAATTTGATTAATGTTTTACCGCTTTGGAGGTTGTTGTTTTGTTATTATCAGACAAACTCTCCACTAACCAACGACGTCCGACACCGCGGTAAGTTATAAAGATACGTCGGCAACAACTAATAATTATCATAGTGATTTCTAGCTTTAATCAATTAATCTCTTTTGGGGGAAATGATAGTTGAACATTTGTTTTAAGTTTCTTTTATTTACACGAAAAAAAAACTTCTATTTTGCTAACAATAATGGTTAAGAAGTTTTTGTATACGTATATAACTTGTGTTTTTGTTATGACCATTGAATATTAACTTCTTAAATGTTAAGTTCTTGAATTAATTTCGTTGAATGTGTATTCAATGTTAACCCTTCTTCCGTACTCAAATTAAATACAACTTTTTTCACATGACTAAAAGAAAAGAAAATCACCAGTAATAGATTTCATATCATCATTCACTCCTTTTTGGCGTGGTAAAGTAATTTCAGTAATGTTGGTGTTACTCAAACTCAGTCATACATACTTGTCGTGCTCGTAGGTTGTGTTGGTAGTACTGATGATAAACGCACCTCACTTGCTTGGCCTCCCAAGAGTCAACCTAGTATTGTTGTCAATAACTGCTAAAAATAACATACATGCAAAAGGTGTGGGAAAATTCTAGTTTCCGCCGTCATGGAATTCGTTCACCCATTGCCCACCTATTTATATTCATGTTGCCTACAGAAAGCATTATCTAGGGTAATACTACATACAGGTATTACAGGTATAAACGTTGTGTTTGTGTGTGCGTGTGTGTGTGTGTGTGTTAGGAGGGGGGGGGGTACATCTCACGTTTGGGTGTTGAGCTTGAATTGGGTCATTTGCCACCTGTTTCAAGCTCTCTAGCGGATCTCTGACCACCCCACTGGCCTGTAATCATACACGGGTCACAAGTACTCTTTCTACAGGGTGCCTCAACAAAAGATCATCAGGAGTTTCAATATTTCGACGGAGTGGTGGTTTGTACGGAGGATTGTCTTCTCTTTGTTAATGATTAGATGTACTACTAGTAGTTCATCTACAAATTAATTGAATGTAAGACATGAAATCCAAACAAATAGGTCTTTAATGATTTTGTATAGTATTTCTCAAAAATCCACTAAGGGGGGGGGGGGGGAGGGAGCATTTCGTCTTATTCGCATTGTCATGTGATCAAATATTGATTATCATTCCAAATGTTCAGAACTTGTCATATTTTTGTTTGACGTCCTGAAAGTCAGTATTAGGATGAGGTTAATGATGATTATACTCCAAAACAAGGCATTGATATTTTTATTCTTCAGAGTTATCCCGATTCGAAAATGTATCTTTTAAAATAGTGCCTGAAGGATGAATGTGTTAATTTTATAAATAGCAATTTCAAGAGCTTCCAACTACACTAATTTTGTTGTAGCACTGTGTTTTTCAGAATCATTACGGGGCGGAGACATACTTTTTGGAAAGTCCAATATTTCTATTGAGTTAGATTGCCAAAAGCAAAACTTAAAGGTATCTAATATTAAGATACGGAAGTCGGTGTCACTCCACGTGTAACCAAACAAAGGGAGAACTAAATTGATCTCGAACAGAGCTTCAGGAACCATTTCACAGCCATTTAATTAAAACACAGAGTCGTCTTCATAATGGTGGTCGCAAGCTGCTAAATGTTCAGCCTTTTCGTTTCAATTCGACCGAGAAAAAACATGTAGGCGTGACAAAGTTCGGACCCTTCGTAGCTGACTCGGCCTATTAACACTCTACTCTACTTTTATCCAATTTTATTTATATTGGATTAACTTTAGGTTATAATATTGATTATTTCTGGTAAATTAGCACCCGGCATAATGAATAGGTAACATAAATCTACTTCATAGTAATTTTGTCAAAGACGCCATCCTCAAAATAAATTGAACAGTAGGCGGTTATGCAAAATCTAAATCAATTTAATCTTGATGAAAAAGAAATGACGACTTCGAAATATCCTATAAAAAGAAACGTACTGTAGGTAGTCATTTAGTTTACAATTTTTGTCTTTCAAAATTAAATCTTAAAACTTAGACTTTGCTAAATTGTGACTCTCCTTAAATATTGTAATCTTCTTCCAGTAGATAATTGCAAGATCTTAAGCACTGGTTATTGAGGTGTTGTGGTGTAGTGGATAAGTTACCGGATTGTAGATCACATGCAAGTAAATGGATTCAAATCCTAGCTCGGCACTAACGTCCTTTAGCAAGACATTAATCAACATTTGCCACTCTCCACCCAGTTGTTAATTGGGTACTCGGTAGCAGGATGCGAACTTTAACGCAATTTGCTCAGCATTGTGAGCGTCTGTAAAATGGCGCCTGGTAGGAATGCTCCCCAGGGAGTGGAAAATGTGCATACATTGTGTGCGGGCAAGCTTGAATCCGATGACCGGAGTAATAATAAATCTGTAAAGCGCTTATAGACAGCGTCGATGTATTATTTAAGGGCTGTATAAACGCGGAATATCAGTATTATATCTGTATATAGCTTTCAGGTGACTCGTTGTGCAGTTTGCAAACGTTTTAAAAGCGAGTGTGTTAGCTGGGCAAGTCTTCGTGAAAATTCTGAAATCTCAACCTATTTTGACTTTTGTTTAATAGAATGAATCCAGATCAATTTGCAGTCGGAGTGGGTACTGTTACGAAGCTAGTCCAGTTTCTTTCCGATGTTGAATGAGACTAGATTTCTAGGTTAATTCAACATGCGAGGAAGATTAGTTCAGAAACTTGAACTTTTGGGGACGGCGAATTTCCACTCTAAATTTGAGCTGCTGTGTCGATATAAAGCTTTCACCATCCTAAAGCTAACGTTAAGTATTGGCCATGCGAATGTTTTGTGAAATAAACTGTCTAAATTATTTTAAAGGGTTTTTGAGGTATTACATAAAGTAATTGTGCTTTGTAAGGTTTTGAAATCATCAAATCTACAACAACTTAAAACCGGGTCTGTCGTTCTTGCAGAGAAAAACACCGCACACAAAATATATGGATGTATAATAATAATGGTCTTATTTTTATAGAGCTTGATAATTATGTGGGATTAAATGTCTTTTAATTATTTACAATATTACGATGTTAATGGAACATGAAAGTATTTCAGGAGTAATCTTTCTCATGTTTCCATGTATAAGAAAGGCTTGCACTTCCTGTTACCCTTCTCATAACCCAACATATTCGAACATATAGTCAAACTATTCCACTTATACCAAATCCGCCGGATCCATTGGTATCCATAAATCGGTCACTATTAAAACGAAACGTTTTACCCTGTACCATGCATGTCCCATGCGATGTAGACCTCGACTCAGTCGGATTAAGTCTGCTGAACTGAAAGCGCATGCGCATGAACATAATAATGACAGAAGAAAATGGCTTCACGGAACACTGGAAATCGATATCGGAATCCCTGGGGCGCTCAGGGATAACTTTTACTCCACTTCACATCTCTCTCATCGGAACATGAATAAGAGGTTACTACAAGACAACCGGTCAGATTAGGCTACCCTGGGCTTGACGTTATAAGATACTACAATATTATTGTAGTATCTTATCGCTAGCTTTACCGGCTTATTGACGAGTTACTCCCCGGTTACACCCCTCTTCATTCTCATTCGGGCTATTTTTCTTCATCTTTCTTACAATGTTAGAACGGTGTTTAAAATATCACTGTTTAAAAGAATGTTGTTTAAAAAAGTAAACAACGTTGTTCAAAATCGAAAAATCAGTGCTCGATTGACTTAAACAACTATGTATTAAAAGACAAAAATATTTAATTAAACAGAGTTGTTTAAAAAGTCCCGGGGGCGTCGTTGATATTTTCTCGATACGCGATTGCAATTTGCGCACACACATGCGATATGCACAAAGTACGTACATAATACATGCATGCAATTAAGCATGCAGTGCTAGTGTGCAGTGCAGACGAAAATGGCGGAACAAGGGCAAGGCGACGACTTGGTTCTTCTCGGCTTCGAGTTTAGGTGAAGTTATAGAGAAGTTATAGAGACAAATAATAATGTTGTCTGTCACTGCCATGAATATGATGAACAAATGTTGAAGTAAATTGGCAACAAGCTCTGCATGTTACAGTGTATACATCGTTGTGATTATTGCAGGAGTGGTTCCAGTAGGTCATTTCACAAATTCAAACAACCAGATAATAACCATTAAACAGTTCTGTTTAAAATTTAAGCAACTCCTTTTAAACAACCCAGTTGTGCAGTAATATTGAATAAACAACAGTTGATTAATAATTTAAACATTATTGTTTAACATTTACACAACTTGCTTTAAACAACCGAGTTGTGCAATTTTATTACTAAACAACTGTTGTTTAAAAGGTTTCCTAATTTTTAAACAACTAAGTGTTCAAAATGTAAACAACCTTAATTTGTTTAATTTTTAAACAACGTTGAGCGATTCACCGGTTAACTCGGGGTTGTTTAAAATTTTAAACAACTTGTTTAATTTTTTTCTAACAGTGTACCAGATATAAACGGGGAATTGTATACATCAGCGTTTTCAACTGTGTGCTGTTTTGTTGCTCGTGGAGCGATAAGGCACCATTTTTTTAAATATATAAATGCATTTGAATTTAGGTGTTTGATAATAAGTCTTACATGACCGATTCATATTTAGCATACATTAACAAGTAATGCCAGATTTGGTGTATAAAGCACGGAAACGTCGGTCTTATTCAACGTACACTAATGTATTCCTAATGTACTACTCCACATCCCACCCACCCCCCCTTACATTCGTTCTAACTTTTTAAAAAGTACCTCCTTATGTCCTTTTATATTGGTATCTCTCAAAACAATTTCTAGCTCTTTCCACAGTTTGTTAGTCGCTTCTGTCTCCCTTCTATAATTCCAATTTAAAATAATTTCAGTGATCATATCGGAATATATCTTCTTTATCATACCAAAATCATGATTTCCATAATCATGAAAAAAGGTTTTAACAGTTCATCGGGGAAATCATTGAAAGAAGTCATAATTTATGCAGCTCTGACTGATAACATTAATTCGATACTTTTTGAAATGTAACATCCTCTTATGCTGCATACTCTCTAAAGGTTTGCACCAATACATAATGTTGCAAAGATCAAAGCAATGCCGAAGTGATCTGATATTCAAGGCCAAAAGGGGATATTCTCTCTCTCTCATGTTTATCCACTCCCAGTCCGTTTGGAGCTATTCGCTCAATTAAGAGTGCATGCGGGAAGACAGTCGTAAACGGTCATGGTTAATAACATGGTCCAGTTTTGAGATCAGCCTTTATTTATCTGTTCGTGTCCCCTTCGTTTCTGCCCTATCATTCTCTTTATCTCTCTCTCTCTCTTTCTCTTTCTCTCTCTCTCTCTCTCTCTGATTCCCTTTATCTCCTTCTCTTTCATTATAGCTTCCTCTCCCCCATCTTTCTTTATAATTATAATCGTTCACCTCTTCTGTGTTTCCTTCTGTATCATATAGCTCCGTTTAGTCTCATTTGACAACGCCCCCTATCGTCAGAGTCCAGCAGCCTATAAACATGTTAGCCTATGGAATTTTACCAACAAAATCGTTACAAATTCATTTTTTGTTTAAACGAAAAGCACATCCACCCGACGTACGTTATCACTAGCTCTGTCATTGGAGTTTACCCACCGTTATTTGGTCAAAATAGGTCGCCAGCTCGCCATTGCCTATATAACACATGTGCAACAAGTCGAATTTTGGACGCAATTTGCCACTCGATTGTAAAGTTATAAGTCAAGCACACGAAGGATAACAAGCATGAATTATCATAGATCAGTTCTGATTTGTTCATTATGTCCATTTCAGCCAACCCCCCACCATAATTTTTCCATTTAGTATAGGCAAGCATTTTGCCGAGGTAAGCAAAAACATGAATATTCATGAACACCATCGACTATTCGATTATTAACAGAGGGGTGCAATTGTGCACCACATCAAACTCCCCTACCTTCAAGTATTTTATTGTATTATGTAGTTTGGTAGGTTTATTTTACTAACTGTTTAATTATCAGATATCAATGATAGTTTAAAGATGTGGAAAAGGTTCTTGTTTTTTATATTTAGCAAAGCAATCTCACATACAAAATCACTATCAAGTGTGGTCTGATCCGCCGTTTGCCGTCTGCTATATACGTTAAAGGCACATTTATCTGTGGACTGTGATGTACACAGTTTACTCGTCATTGTAGATTTATGATTAGCCATCTGTCATGTATCAGTCTTTAATTGTTGACACTCATACAATTACCACACACATGAACACTCTCACTTCCCCTCCCCAACACACCATTTCCGCACACCCGGTTCACACATCATACCCAATGGCATATACACCCTGTAACATAGTGGAACATTCTAGTTTGGTAGTGACGGCGAACTAGCTTCGTTTGTGCTGGCGAAAATGAGACAACCGGAGCAATATCGTTTCTCTGTCTATCTCTCTGTCTTTGTATCGGCTATAGAATGTATTTGATATAATGTTCCTCTGTCTCTGACTCTCAGTCTCTTCTTCCCTTTCTCTCATCTTCTCTCTCTCTCTCTCCCTCTCTCTCTCTCTCTCTGTCCGGACATGCTTAATTTCAACGACTTTCGTTCGCGAAGTTGGAGAGTCAAATTAGCCCTCGTGTGATCTCTGCAAACTGTTGAGCTCTTTATTTGTCATCTCAGCCTACTCATAGAGGACATTGCGAGCCAAGGAAAAAAAGTGTGGGAGAGGGGAAGAAATCGAGCCTAAATTAGCCGTTTACCAGTCAAACCGTACAACGTGCTGGTGGCGAGAATTTAGGCGCGAAACGGCGACAGATTCTGCCTACCGCAAACCACTGCTATCGGCACGATCCGATCGATTAATAACAACGCCAAATCTCTTTATTTCAGAAATCTGATCACCACTCTCCATCTTCAATTCATTTGCAGAAAATGTCCTTCTTTTCCCCTCTTAAGCTATTCCTTTTATCTTTCGTAAAGTTCGAAGTTTTTTAACAGATCCTACTTCTCGTCCTCTTTCGTAATCTTTCTGTTTGTGTCCCCTCCGTCTCAAACTCAAACTTATTTCGCATAAAACCCTTCTCCGCAATTCATCTTGTTATCCTTTAAACTTACTGCACCTTTATGATATACCTCGCTCTTAATAATTGTATCCACAACATGCTCCTATTATCCTTTTCTGCAATGTGTATGTTTTGTTAAAATGTTATTATCCATCATTTTTCGTCCCCTTCCTCACCTTCCCCATTATATCAATATTCTTTCTCTTTTTCTACATCAATACTAAATTTCACCCTTCACACCTTTCCTTTCATCTGGTACCCCCTCCCCTCCCCCTCCCCCTCTCTCTCTCTCTCTCTCTTTCTTAATCTGACTCATCCCACACTGTCATCCAGCTAGAAAATCTGATTTAAGATTGATACCAAGTGAAGGAATTTAGCGTTCTCAATTTTCTTGCGCTATTTATTGACATAAGGGAGAATGAAGTGAGATGCAATACTGCTTCGCTCCAAATGCTCCTCTTTATTGGTGCGAAATGGAAGTTTGCACGACTAGCGCTAGAGAAGCCAATCCGATGGAATCAGGCTACATGAAGATGATGTTTCCTAATGTGGGCGCACTCCTTATACTAATCCAGTACCACCCCCCCCCCCTCTCTCTCTCTCTCTCCCTCCCTCTTTTTTATTTTCTCTGCTCCTCTCCTTTTGTCTCTCATCTTTATAATCACTCTCACCCTGTCGTCATCTCAATCATTATATCTCTGTCTCTTCTTCTTCCCTTGTTTTTTTTCTCTTTCTTTTTTCTGTCATGTGTTTATCTCTCTCTCTCTCTCTACCACTACATTTTGTTTATGTTCTTTGTTTTTTTCTCGAATGATGTCATTATTGTCATAAGTCTATTAAAGTAATTAGAGGAACTTACTCTACGTCATTCCCAGTGTTCTACTTTATTCATAGCTTTATACTAAGCATACATGAAGCTTTATGCATAGCATTACTTTACTTTATCCATACAAGTAGGGGAATCAATAAATGAGATAGAACAACATTTGCTCATGTTGTCCAGAGTCCGAGTAAACTGCTCTCAACAGGTTGCAAGCCAAGAAAAACGTTTCGCTCGCTGCCATTTTCACATCAATAAACAGAGCATCCCGCCCGTTCCAGTCTCGTACGCATTGGCTGTACCCGCCCGTTACCTGGCGATGTCGCCGCGCGGTCCTAGCTATTAGATACGTTTAAGACTCTTGGTGGAAGTGGCCTTGTTTGCTGTGCACGAGGGCAGCGCACTTTCCCTCTCAACTTTGATATTTAATCGCCGGAATTTCATCGTGTTTGCATTTTAAGGAACTGTCTAAAAAAGCGTGCATGATATTTGTACACTTACCTTCCCATCTCGTGGGACCGGAGGATTATGTACTAATGTCGGGCGTGCAGACCAGGTAGCTTCACCAGACTGTCTAAATTCCCTTAAACGAATATGGGTCGAAATTATGTTTAGATTAATGCGGCGAAAGTCAATTTAATGCTATTACAATATATTTGTTGTTTATCATGACTATTCTTTCATATAAATTGTCATCGCAATAAAATCGATTTCCCGTCGGGGAACGCATGGTCCCTGGCGAGTAGGAGTTTTCGTAAAAAGATGACTTGGTATCGCTTATTAACCTAAATGAATTCGACAACATCAGCATTATCATCGCACTTGAACTATTTAGCTGCTGATAAGCAATCAAAAACACTTCAACGTCAATAAAATCCGATTACTAAATTCAACAATATTTGTTAAAGGGTCCTTGAAAAAAAGGGGAGGGGGTGGATCCAGCATTTTTTGTTGTTGGATGTGTCCTGTTAAAAACCTCTTCCAAGAAAGACAAATGTTTTCTCATTTCCACTCGCCTCTTTTATTTGTATATACGATAGATAGAAAGGAAGATAGAAGGGAAGATGGTAATGACAAAGACATGCTTTAAAAAGTGTATAGAGTTCTTTGATAGGCACATACTAATGGTTGTTTTAAATAGTAGTTAATTAGTAATAATACTAATAATGATAATAATGATAATAATAAAATAATTATAATAATGATGATGATGATGATAATAATGATACTGGTAATAATCGTAATACATAAGTAATGAATAATCATCATAAAAATGAATAATAATACAGTGTAATAGCAATAATGATAATAATGACAGTACGTTTTCTTTATAATCTTTGTCCCTTTCTAATTCTATGCTGTTACTTAGATTAGTATATCATATTCAAATTTATCACATTTTATTTGATGTTATTCTGTTTTTATATCGTAATCATAGATCATGTCATCTTTTATTCTTCTGTTTTGATAGTTTCTTTCAAGTTCTCCGTTTCATTTTGATTCATTCTTCAATGATTCTTTTATATTCTTTTTATTTCAATATTATTTGCTTTTTTATTATCTATTAGAACATTCCATTGTCAACTGAGAGCTAAAAAGGCATAAAATCATGTCCCCACCGAATTAATGTCCAAAATAGGGTAATCCTAGCTGGTTTAATTTAAAAGGGAATATTGCTGTTATAAAATATTTTGCAGACATTGTATACATTGAGATTGGAAACAAATCTGCCAAAAGTGTTTGGCATGGTGTAACAACCATACAATTCCATATTTCACTGTAGAACCTCCTAGAAGTTCACTCGTCGTTTTAAAGACGCCATACAACATCACCATGGCAACACAGTGTAGTTCTTATTATAGCGCGCCAAGAGGGAATTGAACACTAATAATTTCATGCATGATGGGACATCGGTCTCGTCTGCATGCTAGTCAATGTTCAAGTTAACCTGCTGGTCTCTTTCGAGTGAGAACGAAGAAGATTAGACTATACTTCATGATTCTCGTGACCGCAACATCAGACAGCGGTGGCGGTTTTGATGGCAAGCCGATGAGGGGGGGGGGGGCTGCTTTATGTGATCTGGATGCATTAGCCAATATTATTAGCCAAGTAACTCCATGCACAGATTGTGTACTTCGGAATTGTGTTTGCATTGATATGAGTTATTTTTCCTATTGGATTTACATCAGCACATATTTTTGTACCCAAACTATTTATGTTTTCACCGTCAAGTCGCATTAATAAGACTTGTTTTCAGGTACACAAACTCATACAAATCCAACATAACCGTAATTAGCATCATTTAATCACAGAAGCCCCATTAGGCATACTTCGTTATAGGTTAATTATTCACATTCAATAAAATGTACTAATGTCGTCATCATTTAAAAAAAACGTGTTCTCGATGATCATTTCTAACAATAAATAACTGATGACGATTCTTGTTGTCATATTGTTATTCCCTTTGTGAAAATAAGAACACTATCTATGGAAAATGGCTATACTATTCGTTAAGGAAGCCATACAATAAAGAAATCATATAAAATCTATCGCTGTTCATTAACCGTTGTCGTGCTATCTATACAAGATATGAAGTTCGCGAACTATAAGATAATGAGGGCGAGAGGGCGTACGTTCAATATACACAGAAGGGTAGCTCCACAGGACGGGGTGTTTGTTAAAATCTGTGCTTAGGCGGGACTTTTGCAGCTTTTTATTTTACAAAAGACGGATAAATAATAATAAATTTTGTTTTGGAGGAATATGAATGAGAAAGGCATTTTTGTTTGTTTAAACTTTCTATTTAGATGCTTTAATTTCATAGTAACTTTAATTTCACGTCTTCTTGAGAAATATGGAACCGATGAATTGATTTATTTTTCAATAATTCAGTTAATTTATTACTAAAGAGAACTCTCATATTGGCTTCATTTCGAACCCACAACCTTACAATCTAAGATTGCTCTTCGAAATATCCTCTGAGCCATCATACTCCCAAAGACCTGAATGCCATGTTTGCATAAGACCATCATCAACTTCATCACCACCGTCATCTTCATTGAACAATCAAAAGCAACAAAATAATACAAGGACGACAATAACAACATATAAAAAGGAATAATATTTATGATATAGGACTGATTATGTTTGAGGAGAATTTGCCCAATGTCAGATATACAATGAGAATCATGTGTGCATATTCCCGCACTGAGAAGGTCTCTCTTACGTGAAATACCATTGGGTCGTGTCTCTAATCAAATTTATGGTCACTTTTGGGAGCGGGAAAATGAAATTAAGTAAATGTGATGTCCCAGCTGCAAAATAGAGCAGAAAAGAAATACAGTTCATGTACTACTAAATCTGCCATCTATCGCCGGTTATGGGTGTGTCACCACGGATAAATTATCCCGTTATTATGTTCCCGTTATTGTTGAACTAATTTGTTAAGCA
Source organism: Strongylocentrotus droebachiensis (assembly GCA_035222895.1). Lineage (NCBI taxonomy): Eukaryota > Metazoa > Echinodermata > Echinoidea > Camarodonta > Strongylocentrotidae > Strongylocentrotus > Strongylocentrotus droebachiensis. Next base: position 262,280 of record JAVYIG010000564.1, read on the forward strand.
CAACATCTAAGACTCTAAGTAGGCTCATTCACATAATTATGAAGAGGTTAACCACGTTAGAAAAAAAAAACGTGTTCAATATGAATGGCAACCGCGGTTAATAAACGTCTCTACGCCTATTCACTTTAACTCTGCGTTACAAAACACAGAAATGAGAAGCGTATTATACTTACGTCATGATGGCGGGAAAAATAAAACGCAGCGGTTTACCACGTCAAATGTGAACGAGGCCTAATGGGCAACTAGTGTGCAATGAGCAATCGGGTTCGATCCATGCACAGCCATGGTAACATTGGGAATCGTTAGTTGCAGTGTGGACGAGCCTATTTCTGTTCCACCTTTTTTTGGTTACGGGGAGAGGGATGCTATATATTCCCGACAGCCTCAGCTAAGATAACTTACATAGTGCTGTCGCCTCCCCGGCATATATGCATTGATACTTCTAACCTACCCGCAAAGGCACTTTGTACTGTGTAGAAGTAAGGTTCAGGTGTGAGAGGTGTATGTTTTCCATTAATGTGGGCTACAAGACCTTCTTCCGACCATTACGGCCAACTTTATTTAAAGAGCTATCCTAATCTGGTAGTATCATTCGACATAGCCTGTAATCTTAACGCATACATGCAAATGATTATTTCTTATATTTTGTTGAAGTGCTACTGGAATGAATAGAGTTTTACACAGTTTTGAAACGCTTTCGCACAGTCATAGGGCGAACATATGCAAACACTGTGGTCCCTATATTCACACTCTGTTAACATCATGTGCTATGGTGTGGCATTGTGGCTAGATGGAATCAGAGTGTATGTATCACATGCGATTTAATCACAATGTGAAAAATGCGAACATATTGTATTCACAATTTTGCATTATGTGACACACTGTAGTCACAAAATATAAAGGTACCACAATGTGATCAAAATTCGTAGTGTGGACAATGTGAAGATACTGTGTTCGTACTATATCACACTGAGACACACCGCAATCCCAAACAATCATAGAGTGTATTAAATATGATAAAAATTCATAGTGTGGACAATGTAAGCACAGTGTGTTCACATTATGACACACCGTAACACACCGTGGTCAAAAATAAGCATAGAGAGTAATTAAGCACCACTGTGTGACCATGCGAATGAGTTATACATTCATAGTGTGAACCTTGCGAACGTACTCTGCTCATGGTAATTTCACACTGTGGCACACTGTGGCACACTGTGGAACACCGTGAAACACTATTTTCTTTGAGATAGGGACAGAGTGATACTACATGTAGTTCAACTAACGGTCGTTTATTGTTTACAAAGTGAAATCCCGTGATCCGAATCACGTCACGATTCTTACCAACTAGATGCCCGTCACATTGATCAATACACCCCTATAACCGATGTCACACAAGTGTGGACGTTCTTTCCTGATAATTACAGTCTTCAAATAAAATGAGCGGTCTGTCATTTCACGGTCCACTTTGCCCTTTAAATCAGAGTCGGCAACTTCAATCTCACTCGATTCGTCCATTGTTGGGCCAATCAAAATGACCGCTTGACCTACATGGTCGGTCATTAGTCTTCTATCTCGTTCCGTTGTCCTTCTAAACCAGGTGGCTTATGAAATGACCCCAACTGCTTGGAGCTAATTAAACCAATTTGAAATCAAATGATATTGCGGTATATTCATTTGAATCTTTCGCAAATCTTTAGTAATGTGTGTTTAATTTATTCATAACTATTCTTCTACTATGAGTCAACTGACGCGAGTAATATCCGCCATTAAAAATGCATTGTTATTCTTATAAACAACACAAAAAATGTCCGTGTAAATTAAGATAATAATAGATATATTTCAATAAATATTTAATTTTTATATAGCGCTTATTACAAATGTCTCTAAGCGCTTTAAAAATATACTATTACCTCAGTCATTGGATTCAGTGCTTTTTGACCAACAATGACGGTCGCATCCTATCGGGCACCTATTTAACACCTGGGTGGAGAGTAGCAAGTGGAGGTTAATATCTTGCCAAAGGATATTAGTGTCGTGTCGGGATTCGAACCCTCGACCTTCGCATCTCCAGTTAAGCGCCTTAAACCTTTCGACCACGACACTCCCACATAATGGAACGTGTTACGTGATTAAGTGTGTCAAAAAGGATAATGCAACTCGATAACGCAAGTATCTGTGTTGTGCAATAATATATATTGCCTAATAGATCATATCAGATTATTTTATGGCTCAATACAACATTACGAGTACAATAAAGGCCGTCCACAACCGAAACTGGTTAGTTGGAGAGGGGGGGGGGGGATTTTAAAGGAAAATTCATTTCATTAAAATAGGCTTTGTGAGCAACATAATAATATCTGCCTCGTCCACTGAATCCCAAGTTACCAAATATGACCGCATTCCCGGAAGAAACAAAGCAATATTGGCAATATGGTTTCCTTCCCTATATATACAACAAATCAAATTTTACAATCTCGGCGTAGGGCAAGAGTATAAGAAAAAGGATAATTTGGTCATCTTGATTCAATTATGAAGCTAGACTGTCCGATTTTTGCTCGAGGATTAACTGAAGATATTTAGCGGGAATCGCTAGCAAAACACGCCGATGGCGCCCAGGTGCTTGGTCGCAGTGACACGGGCTCCTCAGGTAGGTTAGGTAAGCTGCAGTAGGGTTGTAGTTTAGATGAATGAACAGGAGGGAACGAGGTTAAGAAAGAG